>CAJDSM010029082.1:0-51275 GCA_903981925.1 Ostrea lurida
GGGGGGGGGGAGCAAAATTCTAGATGTCAGTCTTCTAAAACAGTTTTGCAGCCTCCCCCTCCCCCCCTTTCAAAATAGAACAGTGTTTTATAACACTTATAAATAATGTAACATACTAAAGGGGAAAAGGGGGGGGGGGGGCACTGCTTTGTTTTGAATGGGGTGTGTGTATGTGAAAAGTATTAAAAAATCAAGTGCTAGACTGTCACCCCCTTTCACAAATTCCGGAGTCGCTAGTGCTTATATATGTACACATTCATCTTTTACATACACACTTTACATTATCTTTATAACTTGCTTGTATGAAAATATTGTGGGGATCTTTATTTGTTTCCGGCTTCCTCGACTTTGGGTCGGACATTGATCTTCCTCGAAATGACAGCTGCAAAGCTTCTGGAATTCTGAAGGTGTCCACTTGGCCCTTTTCCACTACGAAATACTACCTCGCGCTTACATGCTATTGCCCACTTTTCAAAGTACTCTTGATTCTCGGGGAAAGTGAAAAAATTACACGTTGCCCATAACCTCTATGGTGGTTGCAACCGTACGCCACGCAAAAGTCGTTTTTACCCATTTCATATGTTTCCGCTTGTGTAGCTTTACCCCTGACCTCGCTTGACCCTAAACATCCGCCGCGATGCATTATGGTAATGTACAAGTCGAGAATAGAATATGTAATGTTGTGGACAGATGGCGATAAAATGGGACAGGAAGACAGACCAAAGAACAACATCGCCCCTGATCTTAAAACTCGATCTTGGGAGCTTGCACACAGTGGGATGGATGTACATTCAGCATTCTGTAAAAAATAAAATTGAATACAAAACCTTATATGTAGAACATGCCTTCTATGATTTGTAATTCAATTTGAAATCACGTTTTCAATTCAAATGCGCACAATATGTATCCGTTGTGCCGCTGAGAATTTTAATCCCCAAAACTGCGGGCAACCGTATGCACGTGCTTTTGCTCGCTGCTCACCACAGTCAAAAAGATAATCTACAGGAAATTGACTACCTTTATTGGAAATGCTGATCTCGCTTTAAAATTGTCTTTTATCACGTATTGTTTTTTCAGAGAGAGTGCTGGTGCGTGATGCGAATTATTGAGTGGCCTTTTGCATTAATCTGATCTGTGATTGTAATATCAGGGTTGAAATCTCATAATACATATGTAAAACCGTAATTATACAAATTGTATTAGTTAGAGAAGCTGTAATTAATGTTCGAACAGCAAGAAGCAGATTCTTTGATCCCCTCGCGCAATAAATCTTAATTTCCCGTCTAAATTCAATGAAATGTGAAGAATTTCCCTATATTATTCTCTAACATGGTACCGGTGTAGCAAAGAAAATTTATATTGCAAACTCCGCATTGATTTTTTCGGTTGTAAAATTTACTTGCCTTTTCTGGTAAATTAGATTCAAATCTTTTAATCTATAGACCAAAGCGGATATCTGTTTTTAATTAATGTATTCTGTACTTAACAGAGTTCATGAACAATG
The DNA here is from genome assembly GCA_903981925.1 of Ostrea lurida. Classification (NCBI taxonomy): domain Eukaryota; kingdom Metazoa; phylum Mollusca; class Bivalvia; order Ostreida; family Ostreidae; genus Ostrea; species Ostrea lurida. The sequence continues at coordinate 1,505 of CAJDSM010029082.1, forward strand.
AAGCTTAGATCAGTATACTATTTCCTTTAGATAATGCATTCCGGAGAGAAAATCAATATATTTAAAGTTACATGAAGTTACATTATTAATATTGCTTATTTAATTAAAGAAGCATTACTATCAATGATGCTAGAATTAGAATTGAACATCTAAAAAAAAATTATGATAGGTTTATGTTTTTTTTTTTATATTTATTAACCAAAACCACAAAGCATGTAAGTACATACATACTATATATATATATACTATATATATATATAATATATTATATATATATATATATAATATATATATATATATATATATATATATATATATATAATATATATTATATATATATATATATTATATATATATATATATATATATATATATATATATATATAATATATATATTATATATATATATATATAATATGTACATGTATGTTCCTTCTTAGTATATGCAAAACAGATTTAGATTAAAAATACTGTACATATTCTTAGTGTATATATCTAGTATATACATTGCAGATTTATATTGAAATTACAATGAATATGATGTGTACGTATTATTTTCAATTTATACATCACAGATTTAGACTACAAATTATACACAGATTAGAAACATGTATATATACAGTGTTGGTATATACATTACAAAATTGTCCATAACATATTTAAAATAATATCAAACCATAACATATTTAAAATCATATGTATGGTATAAACATTACATATCTACATTACAAACATATTGATTTAAGGAAAGGGTGACACCAATGAAGTACAAGGAAGCTGATACTTATCATACCATTTCTTCTAAATTCAACATTTACAAAATACGCTGTAGAGCGATATGGCAGGATCAAATGGTAACATGGTAAAATGAAGCTATCCCGAACGAAAACCAGAAATTCTTTAATACATGTAATACTGCTTAGTCATAAAGTTGTCGTACTCGAGGCTGGTTACCATGGTGATATATACTAATATTTGTACTTTGCTTCTTGGCTATTACAATAAGTATATCTGTAGTAAGAGAATAATATTTTTAAAAGTCTTTTTTACATATAAGTCTTACGATATTTTCTAGTTTAGCAATGCAAGGAACTTCGGGATAACTATCCACCAGATACTCTGTACTTATGAATACATGTATATAGGTGAAAGTTCATATGTCTCCAGTACTCACTTATATCGATAGTTCTGTAGAAAATATGTGGACAGAGGACTTTTGTGCAAGAAATATTCATTTAATGCACACGTACGTGTAACAGATGGAAGAGAATAGTACAATTTTTTTTTTATTGCTTTGCTAAATATTGCCGCGCGTAACTAAAACACTCATGAAGTGAACAATTACTACTTAATTCAGTAACCTGCTCTCTAGATAATTCTTGATTTCTTTAAAGACTTATATATACGTGTTCCTTAAAAGTAGTTATCAGACTGAAGGAAACTTACAGTAAAGTTAATACTAAGTACATGTATATGTATGATTCTTACAAACGTGCTGACAGTTACGGAAATTCATTAGTAAGTCGAGGGAATCGCAAAAATTAGATGAATTAAAACTTCTTCAATGAATTTGTGTGCAATTCAAATTAAAAAGAAAATTACCGAACCTTTTGGAGAGGGACCAAACATGGTTCTTTCCATTTTTTGTGTTCCAAAATTAGAATTACGCTAGGTCTTTGTCCCTGTTTGATTGATCTCAGGGTGTATAGAGACTAGTGTTTCCACATAAATCCCCGCATGTCAGTCTATCTCTTGTACTGAAGTCTTGTTAAACATAGCGAGGGCAGAGAGCAAGAAATAAAAACCAGGAAAATTTGTCCGAACAAGCGGATGAATAGCTGATTTATTCATTATGTCATTTGATCATTCATGTCCGGCGAAGTGACCGACCTCTGAGAGAGAGAACATGATTTTTCTAGCTTTCTTTGGCGCCGACTTTCAGAGGAACTGACTCAACTTATTACGATCGTCATAGTGACGATGGGCACGTGGACGTTGCCACCAAACAATACGGGGATACAGTAACAGTCTTTTCATTTCCAGTGACACATCGCTGATTCGCCACCTACATTGCAGCTTCATATCTTCTGCTTGATGCTCTCGATCTCTACATTTATGATTTGCTGGAACGACGGAATGCCTCGCTATCTACATCCATATCATATGTATAAAACCCGACCGTGACCTCAAAGGCAGCGCTACAAAGAATACCGGGAGTGCCTCGATTCAACAAACATCCTATTAATATCATTACCTAACATCTAGGAAACCCTTTCCATTGATATAGTTATCTCTACCAATAATGAAATATTCTTGATGGCTTTGTTCAACAGCACATTTAGCGGGTTATTGTAATAACTAATGTCTTGTGTTGTCCCTTAATTGATAACGATATGTTACCTCCATTGCATATGTAATATTGCTAAGCTAACATGACCGACAAAATGTTACATCCGTTGTTGACATAATATTTACAATATCTAAAATCAGTGTTTTTACATTGTATCTCGTCAGAGAACAAGTGTTCTTCACGTTTTATTTGGAAGGCGATTATTTGTGGTGTGAATTTTCTGTAAACAACTGTATCAGCCATCATCTTGTTCGCCATCAAACAAAAGACGTCCATCGTACTGTCGCCTTCCACATTTCTCCGTTTCATTGTGATGTGTTTCTTCCATTACGTCAAACCAGGCAACGTTTGAGATAGTCATCGCCATTTTTCGTCTTCATACTGGCTATGTTTTTATCACTTCGTCTGCGATCTTTATGGCGTACCGTCAACTTTTCATTTGAAACGATACTTCCAGCAAAACTACTAATCTACGCAGCTATCATAAGCCTTGGCAAAAGGTGCTACATATTTAGTTATATGTGCATTTGTATTATTAATTCATTTGCAATTAGTAAAACCAATTCCGTTTTTCAATAGAAAGTAATTACATCATACATGTACAAATATAAACCATATCGCAACCCGAATGACCAAGTTATTGTAAGTTTTACATGTACAAGATCCATAGCAATACATGTAGTTAGTTTACAACATAAAGACCCCGTTACAAGTTAAATAATATATATGACAATATTTACGACACAACATAAAGGAATCTGAAACAAATTTCACAATATGCATTACATGTAGCAACATAAAGTCTCTTTTACAAATTTTATAGTATACATTGCAATATTTATTTTGAAATATAAAGACTCTTTTACAATACACATAGCAATATTTAATTTTCAACAAAGAGAAAATTCTATTACATATCTTACATCCATAGCAATATTTCTGCAAAACTTGGCGTTTCCATCATCGGTATTTCTGAGAGCAAAATACGCGTATGGATCAGATCAGTAGTATTTCAGATCTTTGGGTAATATTCCGCACAATACAAATCAATGATATTTTTAGTATCTGTACCTATAGTTATCAAAGGACGATTTCCAGCAACTAAACAAAGCAACCAGCAAATGAAATATACTTACTAAACGAGAATATATATATATATTATTTTGTCTAATTTCATTATAACTAATCAAGCAATACTTTTTTTTTATATTCTACCAGCATCCAGAAAATAGTTTCCTTCGAAAGTATTCAGAATAATTAAGCAGGTCTATCAAAATGGAATATCTAACAAATCTCGATATGTTTTGTGAATCCATTTATTAACTTGCGTCTAAAATCTACTAGAAGTTGTTCAGGTAGTCGCCAAAGTATATATAAATGCTTGTTTCCAAGAGCCGTAAAATGGAAATTGAAACTATTGTGAGCTCTGTAATTGTAAAGTGAGAGATTATTTAATCGTCACACCTGCTGCTCTAGGCGGAGACAGAAGAGGTTCTTGGTTCTTGTAATACATAACAATGTACAGAGGTAGAAGATGTTCAATAGGGGCCAAGTGTTGGGTTAAGCCGTTCAATTGTCAGATTACGTCACGCGTAGTAATATTCAGATGCTAATACCATGCATAGATGAAATTAGAATAGTTTTTAAAATCATAAAGTAAGAATGAGATTTTTTTCTTCAATTTTTGTCAATTTCTATTTATGTGCTCGCATTTGAGAGCGTCACTGAATATAACAACAAACATTAATCAAAGCACTGATTATACTTCTGGGGGTTGACATTTTTAAAAACATGGAAAGAAAAAAAGAATCACTGTATATATGTGTGTCAAATTAAATCCGCTGTGTTAATTTTTTTCTGCTGTGTTCCTTTTTAATTCGGTATCAATTTATTTTCACCTTTGCGTAATTAGCATACGTTCAATATATTTACTATTTGCAGAAACTCTGGTTCAAGGGATTGATAAAATCTACAGATATTCAGGCGTGTTACAGAGTATCCCTTGATCCTCACCCTTCTAATCAGCAATGGACAATGTGGTGCCTAGTGTGCAATGTTTACAAATATAAAAGGGAAAAAAACCTATGATTTTGTATAATTTGATGCCAATTAATTCCTAGCAATATCAAGATTTGAAACTTTTTGTAAAAAAGATTCACCATTTGCATGATTTAAATTAAGCTTTATCTTCAAATTATTTAATATCAAATATGGACTGGCGGGGGCAAAGCAAATCATTTGGACTGTTTGCATGCTATTATAGGTATTTATTTGATACTTTACACAGATTCTCTGTAAGGGCAAAAATATTTTGAAAATAGGTAGACTCGGAATGAAACAATTCTTTACCATGTGAAAAGACTGTTCAAAATATATCATTTGTGAAAAAATAATAATTTTCTATCAAGGTTTTCCATGGTAACAAAGTAATAAATAAGGGACATTTGTGATTACAGGCAAATAATGGTACATTGGGTATTTGGCTATATTGATACAATACAAGTAAAGTATTGAAGATCTACAGCTTACAGAGATCTTGTTCTACGTATGATCGATGTTTATATCGAGATAAACTACATGTACTGGCAAACAAGTTGATGTTACAGGGGTTTCAACAGTCCCGTTTAAAGTCAGCATTTTGCAAATTATATGGTCTTTATAACGATCTAACTTATCTATACAACCTGTCATTTGGTCAATTGTTTCATACTCATTGTTTACCGCTCTTTACACACTAATTTTGACAACGGATTAGTTTACCTGATCAAGATATAAGATTTACTGTGGGTGAGACCGGTCGACAGGTGATACTTATGCCTCTCTGATGTGGGTATCTGATCTCACCTCTGGTATATCCAGGGGTCCGTTTTTACCCTACTCTTAATTTTGTATTCTTTATTGGAGTTATGAGATTGTCTTCACCTTTTCATAAAATCAATTTCCTATGCATAGCAAAAGAAATACAGCAGTTTATCCAGTCTTATAATAAAAAGTAACGCGTATTGTCAATGAGTTAAGGAATGAAGCAAATTTGTTACCTATAATATACTATAGAATACCGGTATAACTTTGGGTAGTTGTTGCTTTAAAATACCGCAAAGGAATATATTTTTAAAAAACGTAAACGGTCACGTATGCGTATAACAGATGTATATCAAAAAAAATCTATTCCTTATATTTTAATTCAACACGACAAATGAGAATGGAAGCAACGTAAGACTTGTTAATCCACAAAGTCCAAAGAACTTTTAGTAAATTTGAAATCACAAAAAATGCCCTAATCAGCACCAAAAAAAACGTATGAATTTATAACATTTTAGACGACCATTCCTCTGAATTAGAAAGCTGCTTCGTCATTAAAAATAAGGCACGGGAATATTCATATCTTTGTCAGCCAAAAATTTACTTTGTTAAGCATCACTTTGATTCTACGCATAGGTCATTATAAACACACTGGGATTCCCCAATGGCAAACTCTACGCAGTGTATGGTGATCAAGGCTTTCAACATTCTATTGGAATTCCCATGGACACAAATTGTGCTCCTTTACTAGCTGACATATTTTTATATTCTTACGAGGCACAATTTATTCAAAAGCTGTACATTAGAAGAAAAAATCTCTTGCTGTGGCCTTCAACTCGACATTTAGGTACATGTATATCGTATATCGACGAGGTTTTATCTACTAACTGTATATTTTAATTCTTATGTCGATTTGATATATCCCAATGAACTCGAAATAAACGACTTTACATATTCTTTCAAATCTGATTCGTATTTGAATTAAGATGTTAACGGCAAACGAACACCATAACTTTATGAATTTACAGGATCACTTCAGCTTCTCCATCGTGAAGTTCCTATATTTATGTAGCAATAATATGTTAATGGTGTGTATGTCCCTCAACTGATTCGGTACGTAAGAGCATGTCCTGCATATGATGAATTTTAAAAATGAGACTACTGACATAAAACCTCACAAAATTTTACAGTGGTTATACAACAGCATTTTGCATATGAATGATCAAAATGGCAAATACAACCTATAACTGGACCAAATGCTGTCTGCCATTTGTTAGGTCGTTCAGTGCATGCTGATTGTGACTATGGATTACTCCGTTTACCTGATCAAGATATCATGCTGTGATCTGACAGGTTAACAGGAGATGCTTACTCCTCCTAGGCACCTACTCCTGTCTCCAATATGTCAGGGGGTCTGTGCTTGCACTTCTCTTCATTTTGTATTCCGTTTAGGACTGATGAGATTGATCACTGTTCGTTCACCTTTTCATGGTGTCGTGTTTATTTCAGTCGTAAAATGAAAGCTCATTTTAGTATGAATCGACTGTTATAAATTATATGGTTTTCAGCGTTTGTTAGGGCTCATTTATCATTCTATAACCTCCCTACGGAATTACATCTGGGGATTGATTGATTTCCTATGTTCGTATTTTCTCTATTGTATGCCTACCCGGAGTTGGACTCAAGATCAACGAAACCAAATCTAGTAACGTGCATCCAGCGCACTATACCGTTATACGGTTATAGTAGTCTGTCTCAATTTAAAAACTGATCATGCGCAGAAAAAGTTTTTGTGAAAAGGCGAAGATATCAATCAGTGATAATAGTCTTAAACAGAATGGAAAACAAGAGTGGGGCGAACATGTATACACCAGAGGAAGGATCAGGTGCCTAGATGGAGTAAGCTTCTCCTGTCGACCGGTCACACCGGACATGAGCATATTGTCTTGATCAGGTAAACGGAGTAATCCATAGCCAAAATTTGTGTATAAAGAATGGCTTCACAATTGTTATAAAGACGCCAGACATCATTGGACCCAATGGTAGGTTATATGGGCAAACTACATCATAATAACGACATTATAATTTGCGAAATGCTGACTTTTAAATGTGACCGTTGAAACCCCTGAAACAAGATTTTTTTTTCTTTTCCTGTGGAAGTTTTTTTTAATAAACTAGACATTATTCGTGCATGTAAGGGTGGATGTAACATGTACAGTAAAGTAAAATCAAATGTTGAAGTTTAGAATAAAAGAAGAAAGTATATGTATTATTATTATATATTATTATTAATTGCATAGAAGTTTGTTGTGATTGGTTTGTTTGTACACTGAATAATGCATAAATGTGTTGTCTCCTTAAAAGTGAGATAGTTTTGAAAATCGTATTAAGCTGTCCTTTCAATTTAATCAAAATTAATTTAGACCTATGTTCAGATTATACTAAGCATGTTCCTAAACGAAATAAAGATCCATGTAGGGTAAATTCAATTTGATTTAATTCAGTTGGAAATAGGTCAAATTTCTTCTTGATATAAACCCATCTTTAATAAAATTTGACCCATTTCTTCAACTGATTTAAAGATGGGCTGGTAATTTGAAGATAGTGTCAAATATCTGGGAATATTGAGTTTAAAAATATGAAAACGGTAAGATAGCAAACAGTGATCAATCTCATAAATCCGATATATACAAAAAGACGGACCCCTGGGTATGCATGTACCAGAGGGAGGATTAGGTGATAGGAGGAGCAGTGAAAATGCGAAACTAACGAACAGTGATCAATCTCGTAAGTCCCAAACAGAATACAAAACAAGAGTTGGGCAAACACAGACCCTTGGATACACCAGAGGTGGGATCAGGTGCCTAAGAAAAGTAAGCATCCCCTGTCGACCGGTCACAGCCGCCGTGAGCCCATAGTCATGATCAGGTAAACGGAGTAATCCGTAGTCAAAATCAGTGTATAAAGAACGGCTTAACAACTGTCATGAAAACCGTTAGACAGCATTGGACCCAATGACCGGTTGTATTGGTTAACTAAATCGTTATACCGACAATAGAATTTGTGAAATGCTGACTTTTTACGTGATTGTAGAAACCCCAGCAACAATAACGTGTTTGTGTGTATTCACAATTCAAAAACTGATCATAAGCAGAACAAACATTCCCTGTTGACCGGTCACACCACATTTTTCATTTTGTGCAATATCTGAATATATTTTTGATTAATTAGACCTGTATACAAATAATTGAAATAAGTGTAAGTAATTAAAAATAAATTGTGTTAGTAAAAGATAGTTTCAATCATATAAATCTCGTGTTGCGTCAATCAAATAGCATCAAGTGAATTAAATATGTCCAATCACAAACAAGTTCACATAGTTGGAAATTAAAGATGGGTTTATTCAGTGTGCGTATAATCAAAGCGGTGTTTAGCAAAGTAATTTTTTTGATTGACTGATCACGAGATATGAATATTTCATTTTTCTAATTTTGTTGAAGAAGCAACTGTCTAGACTATTATTTTAAAATGTGTAGTCTTTAGTTCATCAGTTCACCGTGAAGAATGGTCGTGTAAAGCGTCGAAAACGTATATGTATTTATGTTGTTGAATCGAGAAAATTTTTTGGGATTTCAAATTTACTACAAGTTCTTTAGAATTTTGTAGAATCTACATTTGATTTACACCACTTCTGGCATATATAGTTCCACAAATATGTCTGAATTTGCTCCTTCACAGCTGTCAATATTTTTGTGAGGAGCAAAGAGACTTTGTAGAACATTTACTGGATTCAGGATCGTCGTTCGTCGTAGTTTTTGTTTACGAATCCAGTGTAGGTATGGTGACCCCATTGACTGGGATATTAGATGTGCTTAAAACTGAAGTATGAGTTTGAACAATTTCGTCTTTTGAAAAGACAGTTGGAGTATATAAGAAGGATTAGCAAATGTGGAATTAATGTCAAGTTCTTACAGAATACAGTTGTAAAAACAGAGACAATCTGTCAGCTGGAGCCAAAACACATTCCTCGTGTAACCTATCTAATTCTTCTGGTTTGCGTGTATGTGGTCCTTTGAGGTGATACTTCTTTGTAGATCAAACTATTCAGTGCAGTCCAGTTTTACAGGAGTGGAACGTTCAAACATAAACAATAATTTCATAATCATGTATTCCAAATATGGTGTGTTCTTAATGTATCAACTGGTAATTTGAATATATATGTACTTGCACTTATATTAAACCCGTGAGGGTCCGGGTTAGAATAGGTCTTCAGCATCCCCTTGCGTGTTGTAAGAGGTCATTCGGATGAGACCGGAAAAACCGAGGCCCCATGTCACAGCAGGTGTGGCACGAAAAAGATCCCTCCCTGCCCAAAGGCCATGAGTGCCGAGCATGGGCCAACATTTTGTAACCCTTCACCGGCAATGGTGACGTCTCCGTGTGAGTGAAATATTCTCGAGTGGGACGTAAAACAATAAATAATCAATCAGTGTACTTATAAATATTACTTAAATAGAAAATATGAAACTCATACTATGAAATAATATTGTATCAAGGAGAGACATTGAATTTTTATCAATACGACAGTTTCCTTTGGCTGTTATTGTAGATTTAGGTATATTTTCCTCAATGAAATTGATTTTCATAGGAAATGCTTTAAGATAAAATGGCGAAGTAACAATGTATAAGATCTGATTCCAGCAATAATTTATCTATGTTCCAGCGGGTTTAACTGATTTAATGTTTCGTCAATTTTTGGTGATATATTTTTTTAAATTCATTTGCTTAAAAGAGTACATCAAAAACAAATCTTACCATAGATCAAAACCAACAAGATTAATTGTGTTCTTAATAGAGATCAAAGCATGTTTAGTGGTTTAAGAAACGTATGACCATTTGAATAGAGTCGGAAGTCCTTATGTCATTTTCAGGTGACGTGAAACTTAATCAAAATGTACACGTTCAGTCCTCACATTTCAGATGAAAAAGTAACCTTATTTTGTGTCACTTGTACTTTAGCTGATCAAACTACATGTACATCACCGGTACTTTTAGTCAACAAATAGATTCAACTATCATCAAAGGTATATTCACGTGGGTACACGACCTCTGTCTGTTTTGTTGTTGTTTTTTTTGTTGGGTTTTTTTCCCAGTTTTTATTATTTATTTTTATCATTTTGCTTGTTTGTCTTTATTCTTTTTTTTTTTCTTTTTTATTTGTTTAGTTTTATAAATTTATTTTTGGTGTGTCTTTGAAAGGTGAAAAGTGTCACATGATATTGCTGCATAATACATTTGTATCTGTTGTAAAGACGGCTCGTTCTATTCCATTCACAAGCATATATCTAATCATCAATATACATGTATACCGGAAATACTAAATGAACTTGACAATGCATAGATGCTGATCAATTAAAATTTGTATAAATAAATATTATTTTCTTTCATATTTTGTATGTTTTCATTGTTTTACAGTTGTAATTTCATCTTATTCGTCAAATCTCCCTAGTAAATACTATTAACATAATCTGTATCTCCATTTAATTTTTAAAAGAACACTAACTCAATTTAATTTCAGCCAGTATTTGAAGTTGTCCATGTCCCTGTCTTGTGATTGTACAATTTGACACCATTTTTGTTCATTATCAAACTTTTTTGGGACACGTTTTATGTACTGAGGTGAGAAAAATCTAATAATGAAGAGGAACAATCCTTGATATGATATATACAGTACTAAGTTTAAAAAGTGTTTGTATGCGTCAAAACATTAAAAACCATAATAAAAAAAAAATAGACAAGGCCAAAATCAAAACTGTAAACACACTCCGAATGGAATGTGTTTCGCATTGATACTAATTTGCTAACAGTTTAAAATAGACTCAATATAATTTACAGTCTCTGTTGATAAGAAAATTCATTGAAGTTATTTTGAATTCTAAATTTCAATCCCCTATAAACGTTAATCAGTAATTAATGAACAATGTCAACATTCGTAACATAATTTGTAGTTTGTAATTTGTGAAATTGATTTCTTTATATTTATTTTTAAAACATTTTCTATTCTCTAATCTAGCTATATTTATTATTAACTCGGTTAGTATTTTCATCTTTGTTTTCAACGTCATCAATGATGATCAATACGGATGTATCATTTTATAGATATAACACTTCATTCGTTCTGCATTTAGACAAAATAAATACAAAAATGCGGGTCCTGTAACAATAAGTGGCAATTACATGATTTATATTTTTGAATGATATTCACTCCGCATATCTAAATTTAATGTCAGACACATAGAAGTAGCCCAGTTTGACGTAATGACAGAAACCAAATAAAGAAATCACTCCAATCTCCCAATTTATACAATAGCAATAAAACTGCCAATTACACAATTTATGAACCTATTATAAAACTAAAATTCTATCGGGAAAAAGAGAAAAAAAAATCTCAATGACCATCGCACCTGAAAAAAGACAATGTGGTGTAGCATTAGTTTAGTTCCCAGGTAGTTAATGACTGATACCGACAGCGCCTGATAAGATAAACAAACTTCCATTACAAACAAAAATCACTTGCCTTTTTGTCAACATGTTATCGAGACATCAAATGCAATAATACTTGGCGTGATCGATCAATCCCTTGAAAAAAGGACAACATGCTGGATGATATTTCCTTTTTCCACCATTCCAATTCAACATTCCGCGATACAGCAGTTTGCACTGCTTTATCTTCTGCAATCTTAATTGAGACGAAACAGACATTATTTTGCTAAGCACTCAAAAATGCCCAGTGTCAATCGATGGTCCATGAAGCATCCCTTGTCTGCAGAAATTAAACTAAAGTAGGCTTCAAAAATAATTTTTTCTTTCAGTTTCCTGTGCTCAGATTTAATTTTTTTTTTCAATCGCATTAAACATTATGTAATTTACGCTAAATGTTGTCATTTTCAGGTAACATGACACATGAAAGACCAGTCGTTTTATTCGCAATAAATGGCTCTGTACGTCATATTTCCTATCAAATTATGCCCGAAAAATAATATGAATACATTGTTTTACAATGCAGAACGTTGATCGCCAGATTTGAGAGATAGTACTGAAATCTGAAACATAAGTATTTAACTTGGTCTAAAAGTAGTCCACCATATTCTATTTGAAGATATTCAATGTTTAACGAATAGGATAATGAACAATATTGAATGATCAGCATATAGTATTTATTTATTTACCAAATCAGGGCCCAAATGGGCATAAACATGTAACATATATAATCGTTAATACAAATACAGACAATACACAAGTTAATTAATACACGGTGACTAGTCAGTGGTAGTATCGTTATCCCCTATGAATGCGATAATGTGTCCGATACATCAAAAAGGGGCAGTAAGAGTCAATGCTAAAGGACACTAAACAGTCCACTTCTGCCTCATGTACAATAAACAGATATATAATGTATAGAGATAAATATAATTTTTTTTCTATGATATGGTTAAACTCTAGTAATAAGATGATTGTGTCTGTAGATTATAACATGATGCAGAGGGTAGCAAGAGACGGTGCTATAGGACGATTGTAAAATATCCACTTCTACCCAAAGCAGCATACAACTACCTACATAGTGTCTTTAACAGAAAATACATGTATCTGAAACAGTTTGTAATAAATTGAAACTATGAAACAATTAATAAGATTGTGTCTGTAAATTATAAGTAGCAAGAGACGGTGCTATAGGACGATTGTAAAATATCCACTTCTACCCAAAGCAGCATATACAATACTACATACACTACATATATATCTATTGTTTAGTAATGATGAAAGTGGTGGTTAGAATGCACTGGAAACTTTTTTGAAGAGTTATCTGCCCTACGTTAAAGTAAGAAGAATCAAATTTTCATTAAAATGTGTGCAGCAAATGATTAATTTGATTCCATGTTTCCATAAAGAGAAAGTGTATGTAACTTTGTCCCAAGAGATTTGTATAAAAATGTAATTTCTTTTAAAAATAATTTGATAAAACATGTCCTTCCCATACACGTTAATCCCAAAAATTTCTAGGTGAAATAAATCAAGCAGTAATCAAAATTTTGATAATTTTTTGGTGGATCATTCTTAATTGATGAATCCTTCAAAGTTCTGTAACTTCAAGTGCAACAAAATAACAATAAAGTAAATTTGCTTTTGATTTTTTAAAAATAAAAATATTTGGAAAAAAGTTCTATTGTTAATTTGTTGACAATTTTAAAATTCTTTATGCAAATTTTTTTATTTTCCAATGAAATTAGAATACTTTTAAATAGTTTTGTGTGTGTGTTTTCCTTTGTAAAATTTTTTCCCAATCTCTCGTTCGTATACTATTCCAACGCGTCATAACCCGTGCCATACATGGGGTCCGTGCTCAAACTTCTTTTCGCCTTCGATATCATGACAGTAATTGTGAAATTTGGATAAATATAGTTCAGCTATATTAACTATGCCAGCTTACTTTGGCGCAAAGCGTTGCAATTCATGCCCTCATGTACGTATTTTCAAAAAATGAAATTTATTTCTTTATACATGTTTTTCATGTCGCATCAAAGAGAGCGTTAGTATTCTAGGAGCGCATGGTACATTTGTATTGATCTGATATATGTGATGTGCATCCCGGTACCCTGGTAAATTATATTGAAGCTTAATAAACTTTACAGCACAAATTTCTTATATATTTGTAATTTGCATTTATATTTTTCACCGTGGTTTACAGTATATTTGCCTGAAAATTTGAAATTCATATTTCCTCATAAGATTTTTGGCAGACTGAGCTACAGGCGTTGTATGTAAACGTACCCTGTCATCGAAAGATTCAACAAAACACATACTAAAAATAATTTATGAAGTTCCAACTCTCAGGTTTTGGTGCCAATCGTCTCCTCTCCTATATGCTTCACATGTGTTGATTAGGTTCAAAGTTGTCGGCAATGAAATTCATCGTTTTTAATCATCCAACATGCAGAAGAAAATGGAGATGTTAGTAGTACTTGTATTAGTGAATACTGATAAAAAAAAAGTCCGTAACTTCTTTTTAGGTCCAGGAGGTTATAAATTTATTACTTTATTTATTTGTTTGATTGTGGGTATGCAAAAACTAATGGTCAGATCGCTTTGAAAATTGGTACACAGATGTATCTTGGTCTGAGAAAGAACCCATTAAATTTTGGTGGCGATCCAGGATCCTGAAGACTTTAATGTAACTTCATGCAAAATTTTATGGTCAGGTAGCTTTGAAAATTAGTGTACAGATGTATCTTGGTCTAAGGAAGTTTCCTTTAAGTTTTGGTGGCGACCCGAATTCAGATCCGGGTCCTGGATCCAGAAGACTTTAATGTAACCTTGGTGGGGGTACGTGATCTCTGATTGCTCTTGCTAAAGGTAGAAAGGTCGTTAGAACTATGTCAAAATAACATTAAGACTACAATGGGGTAATTATGTTATCAAACATGGACCTGAAATCTATTTTTGACCATGGATAGAGAAACCCCAAGGTCAAATGCTTTCATGCACATATCCTTCAACAGTTCTCAGTTTACGTAATCACATACACATAGATTCTACTATGAATTGCAGCATTTTTAGAATAGATTAAAGTTTTCAATTTGTGGCACAACATTATGCAGAATTACGAAATAATTTAGAAAAAAATTCCTTTGATTAGCTGTTAACAAACAAAATCAAACAGCGCTTTTCCTGTTAGATTTACGGTTTTTGTATTCGATAGGCGTTCGTAATTTAATATTGGAAAGCTTTGATATGAAGGTTTCAGTGTTGTTTACCTGACTTTCGTAGTTTCGGGACACTTATTACCTATGGTTAACGACAGGTATCGCTCGTCTAATTGTTAAACAATAAAAACCCAGGAAATTTACGGGGATGACATCGTCTGCTGACAGACTACTAACTACCAGATAAAAGGCGGGTTCAACTTTCTCGGCAACGCCAAATGACAATCATTTTTCTATTAGCGGTGTCGCCTTAGGCTGTTTTATATTAAATAGTATTGCATTCGACTATTCCACGTTTCCTTCCCCGACGTGAAGAAATGATATGTTTTCATGCCATCTCGGACTAGACGCTGTCCACAGTGGATCCAACCGATGGGTCGTTTGACTCTTTTTTTTCGCCTACGGCTTCCTGTTTCCGGTATAGAAATTGACAGTCCAAATGAAAAATGGACCTATCAATAACATAAAAAACAAAACAATGAAATGAATAATATCCACTGATGAAAACAAAGTACAGTGTAATAAAACAGAAGTACATTGGTATATTGATAAGTGCTCTCTAATTATCACGGGGCGGGATGTCCTCGTGATGTTCCTGTTAAAACATGTGGTGTGACTGACGGAAAATAACAAGGTTTATCACCACTACACGCGCACTAACACTCAATTTCCACACCTTCAGATTTCAAAAATATGCACTTAGCCTAGTTACTCCAAGAATGGTTGGAAATATAAAATGGCGAAGTAACAAAGTATCAAACGTAATCATAGTCCCAAAAAACACATACAAAATCGAGTGTAGGGCAACACGGACCTTCGACAAAAGCGAAGGCAGGATCAGGTGCTATGGAGGAGTAAGCATCCTCTGCAGAAGGAATTCCATACAGAGTTTAGGATCAACAGCTATGAATCTTGAAATTCAAATATTTATCGAATACACATTCAAAAGTTTGACAAACATCTTTTCATTAAACATTAATCTTATTTTTGGCGTGAAACCTCTAATGAAAATCAAAAGCAAATAAACGAATCTGCATAGAGATACATGTAAGTTGAGATGGTCCATCAACATTTCAACAACACTTGTTCTTTTGTTTTATCATTATTATTTTTTTTAATTTCTGCAACATCCTATATTTCACACAAGTTCTGTTCTAAATTCCATCGAAACTATGAAATATTTTTTTTATCAGCCAGAGAAAACCACGCATAAAGAAATGTAATCATATTAAATTAGTTAAGAAAATACTATTATATTGTTAATGAATTGTAATGAAAAAGAAAAGAATGAGAATGATATCACTAGTAAAACATTGTGTCCCAGAGAGTAACTACATTAAATTGAATACAACAGTTAAATACCTTTGTTTCAATAGGTGACCAAGGTTAAAAAAGTTGCAGACGCAAAAGAAGAGAGAGGGCATAAATTATAGCCGCCATCTTCGAGGGGGGGGGGGGGCATCAACAACAATTTCTATGCCATTTCAGAAAGGGGGATACAAGAAATAAATTGTCCGTTTACTTAAGGTTATAATTTTTGGGGGTAAAAATAAACACAAAAATTGTGCAGTCAAATTCTAGTATAGGATCATTTACAGGTAATACATGTAATTCAATAAAAATGATTGGGGAAATATTACTTTTGTCAATAATTTAAGCGGGAAAGGATGATCTATAAAATTAATGTTGGAAAAGAACTACATTCTTCAACACGAACACAGTGAGAAAGATTGCCTTCTTCTATGCTGATAATGGAAAAGGATTGTCTTTCTTCAATGCTGATAGCAATATAAGATAGCCTTCTTCAATGCTAAAAGTGAAAAAGACAACCTTCTTCAATGCTAATAGTGGAAAAGTATTGACTTCTGCAATGTTAATAGTGCAAAAGTATTGCCTTCTCCGAAGTGGAAAAGGATCACATGTACCTCCTTCAATGTTGATAGTGAAAAATGGTTGTCTCCTTCAAAGTGGAAAAAGATTGCTTTTTTCGATGTTACTACATGTAGTAGAAAAAGATTGCGTTTTACATTACTTATACAATAAAAAAAAGATCGCCCTTTTCAATATCAATACAGTGGGAAAATGTAAAATATCACCTTCTTCAATACTAACACAGCGAATGTAACAATATTGTGGTCGGGAGACCGCTGTTGCATTAATATCTGATATTTTCTAAACAAGAAACAGTTCATAATATCAACAAACTTCCCTCCTAGGCTTTTATGTCTCCCAGGCATTTCTTTGTTTATTTTCTATTACTTACATTTGTTCATCGTTGAAATTAATGACAACTTTTACACCATAACAAGTTTTCTATCATTGTATGGAAACAGACAGAGTTGCAATGTTGACTTGGTTAGTGAAATTTTAATATAAATACTAATATGGTGAAAACGGGTTGCCTTTTTCCAATGCTAATAGTCAAAAAAGAATTTCTTCATTTCCGTTTGTGAAAAATGATCGACGTCTTCAATGCTAATCATAAAAAAGATTGCTTGCCTCAGTACTAATACAATGGGAAAGGGTCACCTTATCAGTGGGAAAAGACGATTGAAATTATAAAAATTTTCAATGCTCTTAGTAAGAAAATTGATCTTCATCAAGTGCGTTTTTCAGTACTAATGCAGTAGGAAAAGATCGCCTTCTTCAATACTAGTAGATGTAAAATATTTTCCTCTCCAATACTAACAGTAAAAAAAGATTGCCTTCTTTGATACTAACAGTAACAAAAAATGTCTTTTTCAATACTACAATTGTGAAATTAAGATGGACTTTTTCAATTCTAGTAGTAACAGAAGATTGCCTTCTTCAATGCTAATACATGTAGTACTTATTGTAACAATATACATGTAACAATAAATTGCCTTCTTTTATACTAAGAGTAACAAATTTTTTTTAGCCTTCTTTAATACTAATAGTGAAAAAGATTTCCTTTTTCAATACCAATAGTAACAAAAGACTGCCTTCAATATCAATGGTAAAAAAAAATAAAAGACTGCCTTCAATACTAATAGTGACTAAAGATTTCCTTCCTTAATAATAATTGCCTTCTTTAATACCAACAGTAACAAAAGATTACCTCTTCAATGCTAATACATTGAAAAAGTAGCACCCTAGCACCCTTTTCAGTATTAATACATGTAGATATCATATATTACTGTACACTATTAATTGTGGCTTAATTAAATCAGGTATCTGAAGTTTTTTATATAGCCTACTGCAAGTTTCTGTGCTTGTTGATAATGATGATCATATTTTAATACCAAATAATTGAACCGGATAAAAATGGATTGTAATGTTACAATTCCAGTGAAACATTATATATTTTTGTATTATTATTTACATCGAAACCACAATGTATTGACACAGACTTTGTCTGATTGGGGTCATTAGAAGGCATATTTTCTTTGAAGTTTTAAAACAACTCTCTATAATAACAATTTCCTGTTATTGTTTTGAATAATGACATATTTTTAACTTTCAAAAAGTCACAAAATGTTGTTCACGTGTCCCTGCATTAGACAACTGGATTAGATTTGTCTTTGAGGGTTGCCTGCCCTTGAAGAAAGAATTCCTATCGAATACCACTTAATTCAGAAAATTAATTTTGATTATTTTTTAGTATAGCACCGACGACACGATCCGCCTGTAGGTACCTATTACACTAGCACACCTGGATCTATATGCTGTTCACCTTTGGGGAAAATAATTATTGCTATCAGACTTTATATTCACCATATTCTTTATATTTATCAGGCGGCAAAAACTGTATATAGGGCAAACAATTATTTTCAGGAGACTTTTATGTGTGCTATAAATTAATAGACTCAAATCCGGTGTTATCGTCACCATTTTCTATCAGGACTGTGATAGAGGGAAGATAAAAAAGATGGCTGGATAAATGTAAAGACTAAAATGAAAGGAACGCTTGCACGCCCAGAGATACACTAGTTTTAATTTGCAGTTCTATATGTCCCACCATGTAAGAATTAATCCCACAACACCTATAGGTTTATGAAATCACATACGGATCCGGAAGTTATATATAACCCTTTGCGACCAATGACGTGTTCCAAACAGCCGCTCCTGGTACAGGCGAACACAGGTCCTCAAAAGTCAAAACATGGAGAGGTGTTCGTCATTTCCCATAAAGCTTTAATTTGAATCTAAATTTGTATACGTCTTTTTTTGTTTTACATGAGAGAGAAATTATTCTGAAACAAGAAAAAAATCGCACCGAAAGTAAAGGAGGATAAAAGATTTAGGGGGTACCATCTATTGTGACTAGTAATATTATGTCAATATGGTGATAATTATTATTTTTATTTGTAACAGAATTGAAGTTTTGTGCATTCCTGAAAATAGATCGGGTTGTACCCTTAAAGGGAAATGGACACGTTTTGAACTAAAAATTTCAAATTTTATGTTTTCATTTTTAAGATATTAAAAATGCTTAACTAGAGCATTTCTAATGGTAAGCAAAAATATGAATATCAGTTGTTGAGTTACAAGTGAGACCATCAGCATTCACAAGTCTTTGTTATGTAAACAAGGTTCGTGCCATGTTTTCGTTTACATGTTTTTGTTTACATATAAAGGGCTCAACAGAAAATATGTTTAATACAGAACGAAATGTGACACACACTAGAAACTGTTTGATTGTGTTCAGAATGAACTTGTAATTTGTAAAAGCTGCTTTAAACAAAACGTTTACTAGCATATCTAATATATGTAAACAAAAACAAGGAACTAGTCTTGTTTACACTTGTGAGCGCTGTAACATATTTGTAACTCAACAACCGAAATTCTAATTTTTGCTGACATTAGAAATACTTTATATTAGGTGAGCATTGTAAATATTTAAAAACGGAAAAATAAAATCGAAAATCTTTAGCTCAAAACGTGTCTATGCCCCTTTAATCGCATATCCTGTACAGTGTTATTCAATTTTAAATAACATTGAATTTCTTTTATTGTTTCTTCGTGATTAAATTGATTCAAATACGAAAATGGTAAAAAATAATAATATAAGGGGAATTGGACATAAAATAATCACAATGCTCCTACGACCATTAGTCAACATTTATGTACACTGCTCCGAAATGGCAAATCAAATTCAACAAAACAATTCCATTGTTACAACCATGTAAAAAGTAAAATTGATTGATTGATTATTTACTGTTTTAAGTCCCACTCGAGAATATTTCACTCATATAGACACGTCACCACTGCCGGTGAAGGGCTGCAAAATTTAGGCCTGTGCTCGACACTCAGCGCCTTTGAGCAGGGAGGGGACCTTTATTGTTTCACACCTGCCGTGACATGGGGCCTCGGCTTTTCCGGCCTCGTCTGAATGACCGCCCCATTCAGTCGCCTCTTACGACATGCAAGGGGATGCTGAGGACCTATTCTAACCCGGACCCAAAAAAAACCCACTGTTGTAGCACATAATGACAATAAAATTCTTGAAAACTTATCTAATCATACCTAAATGTACACAAAGAAGAAATGAGTGTTAGACGTGATAGTATCAGGAACGTAACATTACACTTCCCCCCTCCAGATCAGAGTTTGCACCTATAGCGAGATTCACCTCACCTTCCCCCTACAGACCAGAGTCTGCACCTATAGCGAGATTCACTTCACCTTCCCCCTCCAGACCAGAGTAAGCACCTGTAGCGAGATTATCCACTTCCCTGCCTTCCCTACAAACTAGAGTAAGCACCTGTAGCGAGATTCACTTCACTTCCCCCTATCGACCAGAGTCTGAACCTATAGCGAGAGTCACTTCACCTTCCCCCCTACAAACTAGAGTCAGCACCTGTAGCGAGATTCACTTCCCTTCCATCTATAGACCAGAGTCTGAACCTATGGATACTGTCCCACTACAAACCAGAGTTGGTATCCTACGTGTATTCAGTACAATCAGGTATAGTGCATCTAACAGTAAAAGTATTTACATTTTGTGCTCTTAAATCTAGCATTTTTAACCATTATTTTGTATGTGCATATAATACATGTATACTTTTATATCCTCAATTAGCATGTAAAGGCAAAGATAACGAACAGTGATCAATCTCGTAAGTCCCAAATAGAATACAAAAACAAGAGTTGGGCAAACACGGACCCCTGGACACACCAGAGGTGTGATCAGGTGCCTAGGAGGAGTAAGCATCCCCTGTTGACCGGGCACACCTCCGTGAGCCCATAGTCTTGATCAGGTAAACGGAGCAATCCGTAGTCAAATCAGTGTGTGGAAAACGGCTTAACAATGGCTATGAAACACATCAGACAGCATTTGACTCAATGGTAGGTCATGTAATGTGTCATCTTCGCTTGCCTAGGGTTTTCGGCCATGGGAGCGGAGTGGACCGAAAACCCTTGGCTAGCGAAGATGGTAATGTGTTTTTATGCTTACTTTGTAAATCATTCATTTGAAGCAATGATCAATTTCATATACACGGATATTTACTTATTAACAAATTGACATGATTTAAAGTATATTCAAAAGTTGTTCGCAAATCCTTTTCCGAATTTTATTATTTTTGGACTTGTACTGTTTATCGATATTCATCAATAAAATATGGTTAACAATAATGTCATATGTTTGTGTTAGATTATTCAACATAACCTCACCTTCTTCGGACAAATATATTCATTTAAAGTACATGTATAAGTGGTTTAAAGAAACACAATCGAGAATCTGAATTCTGAGACTATGTAATTATTTGTAGAACAAACAATTCTACGCAATTCTACGAGTTTTCAAGTGATATCATTTTAGATTCATTCTAACTACATATATCTTTGGGGATGAGGTGAGGGTGTAACTATAAATGCTTGCAGAATTTTCGTGTAAGATTTTGTTTCACAAACATTTTATTCTATCATTTTAAAAATATACTAATGGCACAAAATTATATATAAAATGCTCTATCAAATAACAAGAGGCCGACAGACCTTAACGGTCACCTGGGTATCATACCAAATACAGGGAGTCATTCGGAGCACCGAGAATGTCTTTTACACTCGACATAGTGCGCGAGAAATGCGAGGAGTTCCGAGTGTACAGGGAGTCTCATATTTGCATAAGCCTCAATATGGATTAGTCAAAATATGCACATGATTCCTATTCAATAACACAAGAAGACAAAAAATGGAAGTTTGAAACATATAGTATATGGAAGTAGAGAAGAAGATTTTCTTATTTATAATACATGTTTACTATATAATCATACTGGTCCCACCCTAAAACCTGAACCTCTCACCCAGGGGCCATGAATTTCACAATTTATGTAAAGTGCTTCATGGACATCACAATCTTGCACTTAAATACTCAAATATATATTGGAGTAGATAAGAAAATTGTCTAAGGTTAAATGCATTTTCACTACATGGTCATATCGGCCTCACCCTAGGGTCTGAACACCAGATCCAGGGGCCATGAATTTCACAATTTTGATAAAGGGCCTCATAAATGTATATGTATTTAATTTTTCTCAAATATCTACGAAAGCATAGAAGAATATTTTCCAAGATTTAATACATGTTCACTATATAGTCATATTGGCCCCTCCCTAGGGCATCATGGATATCATGTGCATTTAGTTTTTCTCAGATATATATGTAGAAGTAGAGAAGATTTTCTAAGAGTTTGTACAATTTCGCTATATATGGTCATATTTGCCCCACTCTTGGGCCTAAACCCTTGACCCAGAGGCCATGAATTTTACAACTTAACTAGGGGGCTACATGTACATCATAACCATGCATTAAGGTTTTCTCAATATATGGAAGTAGATTTTCTAAGAATTTCACAATTTTGATAAAGGCTTTCATGGGTATCATGACCATACATTTACTTTTTCTCAATTATCTATGAAAGAAGAGAAAACTTTCTAAGATTCAGTGCATCTTCACTTCATTGTCGTATTGGTCCCACCCTAGGGCCTGAATCCCCGATCCACGGCCATGAATTTCACAATCTAAGTAGAGGGGGGGGGGGGGGGCTTCAGTAATGCATATGCTGTAAGTTTCTCAAATAGATATGATGTATGGATATGTAAAGAATGATGTTTCCAAGTTATAATCATTATATGGCTATATAAAAGTGACCTGGCCGTAGAACATTACCCCTCATCCTGGGGTCATGAATTTTACAATCGAAGAAGAGGGATTCATGGACATCATAATTATGCATTTAGTTGTATTTATCAGATACATGTATATATAGAAGTAGAGAAGATTTTCGAGGATTTTATACATCTTCGCTATAAGGTCATATTGGCCCTACCCTTGGACCTGAACCCCAGACCAGGGGTCATGAATTTATAATTTAAGTATGGGGCTTATGGACATCATAATCATGCATTTAGTTTTTCTCAAATATATATATACAATTATACATGTATATGAAAGTAAGATTTTCTAAAATTTAACACGTGTTCACTATATGGCCATATTGGTCCCACCCTAGGACCTGAACCCCTGCCCTGACCAGAGGCCATGCATTTCACAATTTCGGTAGGTTTCATGGACATCATGACCATGTCTTTAGTTTTTCTCAAATTTATATGAGAGAAGAGAAGATTTTCTAAGTTTTTAATACATTATCACTGTATGGCCATAGGACCTGAACCCTTCTCTCAGAGGCCATGAACTTCACAATTTCGGTAGAGGCATTTATGAACATCATAATCATGCATTCAGTTATCTCCCGCTACTGTGGAAGTAGAGAAGATATTTTTTAAAAAATATAATACATGCTCACTATATAGTGATATTGGCCCCGCCCTAGGACCTGAACCCCTGGTCCAGGGTCATGAATTTCACAACTTTGGTAAAGGGTTTCATGGTCATCATAATCATGCATTTAGTTTTTTTTTCCTGCATGAAGAAGATTTTTGAAAATCTGATGTATTTTTGCCCCTAAGGCCTAGAGGTGTTTCATACCAAAAATGGTAACAATAGGTCTTGTAGTTTTCAAGTGCTAAAGATCACCTGAGTAACTCAGGTGGCCTAATTATGGAGAGAGAGAGAGAGAGAGAGAATGAGAGAGAGAGAGAGAGAGAGAGAGAGAAGAGAGAGAGAGAGAGAGAGAGAGAGAGAGAAGAGAGAGAGAGAGCATGTTTTTAATACATTCCTTATATTTATAAGGAGTAGAAATCTAAGTATGATGCGTATCTTTTTCTAAATGGGATAGGTTTACGCATAATTTAAGTGCAAGTTCACGTTTAAAGAAATGCATGCAATATAAAAGTTTAGTTCCGAGACGTCCGCTACGGCTCTCCAGTTTCCGCAACTGTCTTCCAGCACCCATCGTTCTCTCCAGCACCCATCGTTCTCTTTCCAGCACCACCGTTCTTACCTCGTCTTCCAGCACCCACTCGTTTCTCTTCCAGCACCCGCGATTCCGTTCGATTCCAGCACCCATCGTTCTCTTCGACATTCCAGCACCCATCGTTCTCTTCAGACATCAAACCTTTGAAACACTTATGAATATCTGAATGAAAATCAGATCATAGTTTTTAAGTACATCCTTCACAGATCAATAGTCACAACCAAAAAACATGCATGATCTGCTCGGCGGAGGTAAAATATCTGGGTACTGACAAACCATTTTTGATTCCATAATGCTCGGTCTGACCCCTTTCAGAAATAGTTAATTATGGATTACATTCTATAGAGGATAGGCTATCAACGACAAAGCTAAATTATCTCATATTTAGTTTGTAAAAACTGACATCTCCATATATATATTATCAGGTACAAGAACAGACTGATTTTCAAACTACTTATAAATGTTCAAGATAACCCATAGCAATACAATGAATCATCACTGATTTGAATTATATCATATATAATTAGCATTTTTGTAACAAATTAATCAGGAAAAGCCAATTATTCGATTATATCGTCATGTTCCATTTCTTTACATCACAACGACCCATCCAGTGCAAAAGGAGCATTATTTTGATAGGCTTCAATTTTCAAAATCCTTGGTGGGTTAGAAAATACGATGGCACAATAAAATAAATTAGTTTATGTAACCAGGATTGGTTTAAACAATCACAAAGTCATCTCCATTGAGAAAACCTCTATCGAGATTTCAAGAAACAAAACTGTAATTGTTCGTTTATCGATATACATTATCGATATATATTAGGACTTACGAGATTGATCACTGTTCGTTATCTTTGCCTTTACATACATGTAATAAATGCTTAAAACTGCAGGTTTATGAAAAGTTATCAAGTTTTTCAATCTTATTGTTTCCAAGAATGTTCGGTGTCCCAGTTCAGCAAAACATAAGAACATTGAATGTGCAGCATGATTCCAATGTGTGGATGTGAACTGATCATGAGTAGCACTAGTTCTAAAGCAAAGCGTGCACCTGAGTAATTTGTATCACAGTATTACGTGTGTTATAGTCTACTTTATTATAGTTTGCGGATACTTGATACAGACGAAAGCAATGTTTATACACATGTATATGGCTTAGTTCGGTTGTCATATAAGTACAAGTATAAAATTCCTAAAAAAATAAATAAATAAAGGACTTAAAAATTTTCTATGATGTTCAAAAATAGAAACGTGTTACCCTTCCCATTTGTAACTCTATACAAGTTTTCCCTACTGTTTTGAACATAGTCAAGAAACCATGAGAATGGATTTTTCATACGGTAAATTGTATTTAATTTGCTTACAATAACATGAATTTTATTTTCATCATTTTTAAAAGCGTTTGTTTGTAGTAAGGATGGTTAAAATAGTAAATTCACGGATACACCAGTACTTTGTTAGCGTTTTATGTTAGCAAAAAAAAAAAAAAATAATGTCATTCAATAACTAATATTCATTAAAAGTGAAGGTCGTATATGTTCATTTGGTGTATGTATAACTTCAGATTTGTTGAATTTTGACAAATATATATAGTCGAGAAATAAAATTAGAAAAATATGACCATCATATGAAAATATATAACAACCATTTGTATAATTTTTTAATACATTTCTCTGTTGTCCATTGCAAGCGCTTCCGGTGTGAATAAGTGAGAAAGTTATACCACCCCTGACACCCTCTTTACGTCAAGCTGCCATCCACATAAGGGCCAGAAAATGTCATTTGTTATCTGTGAAGAGTCGCATTAAAAGGAATATTTGTTTTTGATTATTTGACATTCAGACACTTACCTGAAGCGTTTGATAATGTGCATAATCGTTTCTGTCTTAGGGTCAATGTATGGAAAGCAAACAAGTCACTTTTAGGGAATAAATTCACGAACAAATTTCATTCTTTGAATACATGTATCTCATATAATTTCAAACCCAGTTAATGATGTATTCTATGATTTGTCCAGGAATTCACATGTCTGTTTTTCATACTAAATATTCTTATCACTTTTCTTCTTGCTTTACTGCATACACTTTCATTTGACATCGTAACACAGTGGTAAAGTTGACGAAATTTTAATCATTTCGTATCAGTCAGTGGAGTACTGGAATCAAGGGTTCGATCATAATAGAGGTAAAACACTCTCTATAAATAAAAGATAACCAAAAAAAATAATAATAATAAATAAATAAAATGAATTCTTAAATACAAGTGTTAGTACAGACAAAAACGTATTTTTCCCCAAGTCGACAGTCCTTTTGTGAATTATTGATGTTATATTTTTTTTTTTATAAAAGTCAATGGATAACGTGAAATGCTAGAATTATGAAAATAAACTGATCCAAAACCAAATCACACGCACCAGTTTTTATGAAACAAGGGATTTATAACCTTAAATCCCGATCCCCCCTTTTACATCTATATTTAGCTTGCACATATGGAGTTTTAGCACAAATCCTAAATAATTCTATCGTATATATATAAAAAATTCTTATTTTAATTCTAACGTAATGCAGTTTGAGAGAATATGTCTAGGGCATAGATAATTCGTCATTTGTCTGTTCATGGTCCAGGTACAGTCATGGTCTAGGTACCAGTTTACGTCTGTCAGCCAAAACATCTCCCGATTTTTATGAATGGTGTTCATTCAAAAAACCGAAAACTTTTAGAAATATGTATTTTTAAGCAGTAATTTTTCGTGACGGGATCTTACGTCCAATCCGAGAGCTCGTGGCTTACCTTTCTAGAGTGAATCATGTCATCACAGTCAATTAAGATATGTTCTTTATCAGATTTTAAGGTTTTTGGGGTCTCTATCTGTCATGAAACAGTAATAAAGTGTCGTGCAAAATGTCCAGGTTTTTTTAATCTCCGAGAATGAGTATCAACACACGACAAATGAAGCTGTCCAACACAATGTTCAGAGTTAAAGCTATTAAACTTTTAAAATACAAATTAAAGTCCCGTGCAGTATTTCATAATCATTGTCGACAGTATTTATTCTAGAGATGTGCATATCATTAGCAGTATGAAATTGAAATATATAAACTGGCCTGTATGGACTAAAATTTCAATGTAAAAAAAATATTCTGATAAAGTTTCTTATTGCTGAAAAAAGTTTTATGAAATTCTCATGACTTCCTTATTTCAGTGACACCTGATTGAAGGGTTTTCTGGTTGTCCTCATTATCTGTTTTGCTAACTTCCCTTGCCATGCAAATCGGAAGTTTCGTTTTCAGCCTGCGGTAAATTTCGTCTTCATGAATTCTGCTGAAATCATCAGTGTCATGATGCCAAATATATAAACATCACAGGTTTGGTCAAGCAAATAATAACTGGATCATTTTCGTAACTTGCTGTCGATAGCGGTATGAATACAGGTTTCGATAAATTCAAATATTCATAACTGTTTTCGTTTTAGTTGTAGCGATACTTTATATATACAATGTGGTATATATATATATATATATATATATATATATATAAGAAGAACTGTTTTTATGTTGTTGTTAGACACGTCATTGTACTTACATTCGTGTCAATACTGACGAAAAATTGCATGGATAGTATATAGTATTTGAATGTAACACCATCGTATTAAATAAACAAAACATTACATGGCAGTCAATCAACAGTAAAACGAAACTATTGAAGGCGCGGTAGGGTTGTAGTTTAGAAACTTTTGTTCCTATTAGTAATTGTTCGATGTTGTAGATGACTATGCAGTAGAGATTACGAAATTTTCTGACTTCGGTGTTGATATAGAACACGTCTGCCATCCAAGCATACATTTCTTTGCTTACCAGGAAAGGGTGGAAATAAAAAAAACCTATCCCCAAGCAGACGACATACATTATCCCATTTCCTAGAAATCATCCAAAATGTCCATTGAAAACCATTTCAGTGATTATTCACGTTTATAAACAGTGTATAAAAGATTCAGAAACGAGCCAAAAGGCCCATGTTAAATGCAATTTTGCTCTCCTCATTCAATAAGTGAGGTTGAAGATTTCCAAGTACAAAACCAACACCTAAACCCAATAATAAAGAGAAGAGAAAGCTGGGATTTACTTTTGAAACAATGAAACAATTAGTATATTGGTAATGAGTGTTGGTGTAAACAAACACATACAGGTCTTGTCCTTATTAAAGGCCCGCTGAATTCAAATTATCCATTGTAAGAAACATTGTATGCATGCATGCAATCAAGATTAACTCTTATAATTATATAACATATGGAGAATTATATTGTAGAAGACGTATCCCGTGTGTTGAAGTTATCATTCCCATATAATCCTGGAAAAAGTTAATTTTATTTCTATAGCTGCACTAATAAAGCCGAGTTTCCATACTGGTTCTCTATCATTTCCAATACCACCAATTTGTTTTCTGTCCTTTTTTTTCTCTTTTGCCACGGATGAGGATTGGGCAGTCCTCGTGATAATGAAACCTCAAAGAGTTGATCATTCTATTAAATCTCAGCGTGGATCATCACTTTCTTCAAAGAAACCTTTATTCTGATATAGTTTGTTCCTCTTTAATAGATAAAGCATCACCACTGGATGGGATGTTTATTTATTTATATATTTAGTATGTGCATGCATATACTTCAAGTTTATAGAATTACGAATGTATTTAGGAAGAGTTTACAAAACTTGACAGTATTTTGAAATAACAGGAATGAGTTTCTGCTTGGCCATTTTCTTATCTATAAATGTGCATTCGCAATCCATAGAACGTATATGTTCACACCAATGTACATGTGTATGTATGCATATAGAGATAAATCGGCAAGGTTTTGTTTCGTATTTTGCTAAACTGTCAATCCACCAATGAATCGGAAATTAAATAATTGCATTTTTACGGTTACTTACCATACTTAGATATACAGCAAAAGATGCAATTCGTTTAAAAGCAAAATATAAATAAATAAATAAAAAATAGACGTTACACATTAATTCTCGCGAGGTAAAATTCAATTCTATTGTTCATAAAATAATTCTAAGCTAGCATTTGTGTAATCCTTATAATTTTATTTTATTAAAAATTGCCGTATATCAAAACATAACGTAGATTTACTTCGCAAAACATTTACAATAAAATCATTTTGTGAATGAATCATTATGCTGTGCTGTCTTTATTTTCCTGTATTTCAATTTGCTGTCTCTGCAGGAGAAATAAAACCTTATCACTAAAAAACTGAAAAAAGAATGTCTACCTTTCAGTAGAAATGCAAATTTCATCGTTAATCAAATTTTCTAAGCAAAGGAAATATTTATAAAAATCATAAATACGATCAAAATTGTTCGTGTCAATTTAGAATTTTATTTATTAAAACACAGTCTACTTGAAAATTCGGCAAAACAGATAATATTGCTCTTAAAAATCCCCCATAGACACCCTCCTCTTGATAATTTGTCTTCGTTTTTATTTTAATAAATCTTTTAAAGTGCGATGATTTTATTCCACTCTAGGTTCCCATTTAATCCTAGGTTGCTATCAAAATACTACAAATTATGGCACGGAAAACGGGACCTAACGACTTACAAAAACATAGACTTACTTATTGCGTCTGAATATAGATTTGTTGTTGCAGAAGTTTAAGAATAACCCCTACTGAGATTGCAGCGATCGTCAAGTGTGCAGCCTAACCCTGGGGGTATGTGTGCCGGTATTGTTTTGAAATCAATGTCCTCAACAGCTGTGGATAAACGAAACCAAACCCCAAATTTTTTTTCATTCATCTTGAAGAAATATTAATATTTCTTATTTCTTGATAATTAAGAGGTGTAATCTGTAATGTCAGCAGGGCTAGCTTAGAGAACCACGAATTAGTCTGAGCGATTGTTGCAAGTAGAAAGTCTCAATTCATAAACAGATAATGATGAAGTGTTTATATTGACAACAGTTTAAAGGCTTGCTTGCTTCAGCAAATATTATCACTCTTTTTCTTCACAGATATTACAGAATTATAGCCTCTCAAACCATGTTCAACATTCGAATAAAAGAAAAATCGGTCTAAGGAAGCGAGGAAAGTGGTTTTGTCGCTCGGGGCAATAATTCGCTGACAAATTCCCAGTAAAAACGCAGGCACGTGAACACAGAGGAAACAAAATTGGCCAAGTTTCTGATTTATCTGCAAAAGAAACATTGGAAAGAGAAATTGTAAAATGTTTTAAATATGATTTACACGTGTAATTGATTTATACCTCTCCGTTTGCTGGCGAATTGGCCAGAAGGGTGTCTCTGATCACCTGCGAACTCCTGTAAATCACTGACAATCGTGCAGAGCGCTACTAAGTCATGTGCAAACAAGATTATTTGTGCGCAACTGGTCAACCCGGGGAGACAGACTGAAAATCCCCGGCTTAGGACAACGAGTTGCGGTCTGGGGTGCTGATAGTCTGCTAATTTATCTCCAGGTAGATGGGATTCGACAGATTCACTATAATGTTTCCTGTGTTTCTCAAATAGGTCTAATAGATATCATAAATCATGTTCCTAAGGACCCGGGAGCTTGTTTCAGGTGTGCTCTCTTTCAATAATACATGTGTTGTCTTTGGCGTCTGAGGAGTTGTTTTCCTTATTTCTGGTGATATTTCAAAATCATGAAGAAAAGTCGTAGTGCGGCTTTTATCGATATGTAATACAAATGTTACGCAGTTCTTGAATTCATGTCAACATTCTACCAGCAGTAGGCGTATGACATTCCTTTTATATCATTGATGCACAATCTGAAAGAGCACAGTCATGTATATATATGTAACATTAGGTAATGAAATTCGCTGTGAATTTATGAAATTGTACAAAATGTACATGTATTTTCAGGTAGACTTCGTACCTTACTAATACACTGTATTCAATATTTTATTTTGCTTTTCTGTGTTTGAATACATCGTTTATAAGATATTAAAGCTATGTAGGAGCTATTTATTTGAGTAAAGTCGATAAATGTGGTAGAATCTTCACAGTAACTTATTTTCAATTAGGTACATTAAATCTAATATCAATGTATAAATAAATATGTACGTCGAGACCGATATCAAAATATTTAAAACACGTCTTGTGAATAATTTAGTTATATGTAAGTTGTGTTACTATTGATATATGATTTGTCTTTTTTAAATGTACCACTGAACCCTCCCATACTTAACTTGTAGAGACAATCTCACAACTGAATCCTCCCATACTTACTATACCACTGAACCCTCCATACTTAATTTGTAGAGACGGGTATCACTACTGGTTGAACTCTCCCATATTTACTATACCACTGAACCCTCCCATACATAACTATACCACTGAATCCTCCCATTCTTACTATACCACTGAACCCTTCCATACTTAGCTTGTGGAGACGATCTCACAACTGAATTCTTCCATATTTACTATACCACTGAACCCTCCCATATTTAACTTGTGGAAACAGTCACATCACTGAACCCTCCCATACTTAACTAGTGGAGACATACAACTGAACTCTCCCATACTTAGCCCGAAGAAGACCCATATACATGCGTAAAAAGACCCTTGTCTCATTGTATGTCAGTAGAAAAATCAGGTTTCTAGAATCATGAGATAAAAACTGAACAAGTTCCGAAACAATGGGCTGACAGTTGAAATGACAGTATCGCTGGCATCATACCCTTCCCATACATCCAGTCCATTATTATCAATTAGGAAACAGAGAATGCGCTGTCATTAAAGCGATACTGCATTTCATAGCTACCAATTCCCTTTCAATTGCGACCTATTATACGCGGTATTGTGGGTAAAATAAACGAATCCGATTTAGAGATATCCAATGTCGGATGGCTGTCATACGACAAGGAATCAGCCGACACAATTTACAGGTTCAATAAAAGCTAATTTGGAAAATATGGAGAACGGTGAAAGGAGCATCGTCCAGTTAAGAACTTGATCAATCTTTAAATGGGATCAAAGTGGCTAGAAAATGTGATATTTCTCCATAGCACTTTCATTGGAAAGAATTGAAAATGTGTCGGTCAAATTTGTATGACAAATTAAAATATGGCTTTTGGGATAAATAAAAAAATATAGCGAAATAATTCGTGTATCATATTCCTGGATCGTTTAATAGATATTAAACAATACACCTTTATCGTTTATTTTGCCGGTGTGCTTTTATATAAAGCGCCTTTTCAGAAAACAGTTTTGATAGTATCATATTAATCATGTCGGGTTTGACATTGTCATCAATATCAGACTTCCGGTCAGTTGACCCAATCTGACTTTTTTCATGTCCAGATCAATCTTCTATCACAGTCATTAAACGCTCAAGCTTTTAGGCTTCATTAACATCATTTAAGTGAAACGAATCCTCGTAATCAGAAGTTAGTGGTTAATGCGTACCCCCTGCGTCTCTTATCTAGGCCATCTGCACCAAGAACGACCTGACAATGACCAGCTCTCGGCCAATGCGATGTCCGACGAGATAAGGGAAACCTGGGTCTTTTAACTGACCTTTAAAGTTAATTTTTCATTTTAGTTCTCTTTGGGATTTTTCTTTCATCAGTAATGAAAAGTCATAAAACTTTTCCGTTTATAAAGAATGTACGGAAATCCTTTAATATCATGTTGCATCATTTATAAATGCAGAGATACTCAAAATTATTCTTGTTACTACAGAACACCGTACAAATCACGAAAAAGAAAATTATATTGATTCGGAAAAACAAATAAATAAATGTGCTAATGGAATATCGTACTTGATTCTTTAGTTTCCGTAACAACAACTAGAATTATGAATATTAATTAATCCAGTAAAAGAAAATCGCTCTTCGTTTTTTAAAATGAATCAGATAAACGTTAATCAATGAGTGGAATTAAAATCAGTTCTCAATATTATGATATAAAAAAAACACAGAATTACAAATGCACTTAGGATTTCTGCAGGCATTGAAAGGTCTGATACACAGTTCTTATGAACATGGGCATATACAGGAAAAACCCATTCTGTGTTCACAATGTCAATCAGAGTCATTTCCCCTTTTATACCTTTCATCCCCTTTTGCTATTAGAATTCCAAACACACTAATCCGAATAACTGTTATCAAGTACAATTAATTGTAGGGTAATTAAGTGCTGTGTCATAATTTTTGCCTTGAACGGGGCCTAGAACTTGAGGAAACAAACAAAAAACAAAACAAGAAAATCGCAAATGCCTTCCTCTGTCGATGATATTGAATATCGCGACCACGATGCAAATGGTCTTTTAAAATCTTCAACGAAAAGTATCACAGTCATTTGTTACTCAATGATTTTATTCCATTTGAATAAACAGCTACATATTGACGAAGAAAAAAAAATCAATATTATTTTGTGTCCAATTTGAATACAGAAATGAGAAATTTATTCTCAAGTTGTAGTTTTAGTGTACAACAGCCTTTTCCACTGGCCAATCAAAACTATGACTTCGTTAATAAATAGAAATCAAATAAATACATACTTCTAAGTGAATCTCCATTATATTAACATATTTTTGTCAACCTATGCACCTTGTTTAACAAGAATACATGAACAAATAAACATTTTGACATAGAAACATATTAAAGAATCTGTACATCTTGGTAAATTTGCAGACAAAATTCATAATGTGTAAAATTTGTGTCGTGTGTCTCATGCAATATTTACAAGACTTCATATAAATTTTCGCATATGATATACAGTTGTTGGCCATAACGATTGGAATAATGAAAGGAAGTTTTATATATTTTTCACGGTAAATATTGCCTCGAAGTTCTTACACTATCATTGTTTTTGTTCAACAACCTCATTTTTCAAATCGATGGTGACAGCGTACTTCAGTTCAATTAAAGCGCAATAGGTAAAAAAGACTGATGGCGCATTAATTCCTTTCTCGGACCACTTGAGATTTGAAGTGGAGCCCGAGCCCGACCCTATCTGGGTGAGAGAATCCAACGAGGCAATATCTCCCCCTCAATGACCAATGTCAACACACGATTAGACATAAATATAAACACGTTACCCTGATTCCCAATGTCAATTTCTGACTAATTTTCCTGTCCGATAGCATCTAGTCAGTACAAACACCACTTGGCTCATAGCACTTGGTGGAATATTTAGCACTTCAAAATAATCGCAGTCTTTATTAATCCCTTCGTAGTCATATTAACCTTGTTAGGAAAACCCTTGTCTGCACCAAGAACTGGATATGACGGGATAGGATCACATATTGTCCTTAAGCGCCCTCCAAATGTCTCACAGCACGAAAGAATTTGACCCTATCACGCCAGCTTCATCATGAAACATCCACAGACTCCAGAAGATAGTCCCCAATTAGGAATCCTAATACGATATGGTCGATGCATCTTCTCTGAAGATATTCCGAGATGAACGAGTTATAAGTAATCCAACATAATAAATTACATTTTTGACAAAGATCAGTATGTCTGTTTTCTTCATAGGAAGTACAACACGTTCAAATGAATGAATAAAAATGACTCAGTATTTGCTCTTAAAGTTCGTTGTACATTTTCATACAAAACTTTTATATTTGTTTTACATTTGTAAGTCAATGAATGAACAAAACTTTTAATTACCCTATTGGGTTTGTAAGTCTTTCGTTACTCCTCGTTCCTACGTCTCGCGCCGGAGAATAAAGGTTTGAGAGTGAAGGATAAGGGCGTAGAATTGGTGAACTTCCGTTTGAAGAAAGTCCGTTAAATCCGGATCCCGAAACTCCGGACAAAGGTGAACTTTTGTCAAGCATTCCACTGCCATTGTTGGCATTGAGGTTAGTGTAGCCGGGAGTAGAACTAGAAGAAAACATAGACGAACCTATAGAGAAAGCATTGTCCATCCAGGGCCTCAAAGTCGTAGCGGAAGATGGCATAGAAGGTGAACCTAATTTTGAGAAATTTAGAGGAAGATTTTGGTCTTTTCCGTTTATTACTTGAGAGGTAGTGTTGGTGCATCCAGTGGTAGAGGTCGCCACATGCGCAAGAGACCATATCCGGGGTCTAAGACCATCACCTCCATCAATATTGGAAGCATTCAAGGTCAGAGAAGTGTTTATGTCACTGAGTCCAGAGTCACTGCTGTTCGAACACGGGGATTCTAGTCGTTTATGGTCAATAATTGGTGGTTTTAGCTCCGTGCTGGACATTGAAGGAGCCTGCATACTGTCCACTACCCCAATAGGGGTCAGTGTGCTCATCATGCTGTTTTTATCGTTGAAGACTGAATTATCTTCAATCACGGAGTCCTGATCATTTTTCACTTTTAATATGTCTGTAAATAAAATAGACAAGAAATTGATAGTATTTATATGAATAATGAAAATAATACAAAAGTACAAGATCTTGTACAAAAAAAATACAAAAGTCACAACTCGTACAAGTGTAACTATAACTAGTGTAGCAATTGGGGGCAGATTTAAACATTGAAATTATTTTGACTGTGTCCACAAAGCAAATAAGAGGGTCAGAAATGTTCATTTCACCGCCCCCCCAAAATCCAATTTTCTTTAATCTCATTTCACGTTAAGTGCAGTTTAAAGGATTGAAATTTGGTGTTGAAAAAAAACTTCAAGTGTTTCACAAAGTTGCCCCAGATTGTGCCACCTTATAAGAATCGCACCTGCAGCAGATGAAACTAAATTGTCGTACGAATTACTAATCCCCTGCAAGCCCACAATGTGTATCTTCTTGTGAGAGAAAACGTCTCTTAACAATTCAAATAAACACAGTCCAGATGCTGCAGGAAAGTCGAGGTACAAATGCTTGGATTTAATGTGTTTAATTCATTGTGACGAGAGCGAGTTTCTTTTCAAAGTGACTTCATTTCTCATGATAATGCATGTTGACACCAGTTAGAATCTTTCTCACAAACTACACTACTACATGTAATATATACATACTGAATACTTTTTTTTCAGAACAAACTGATCGCTTTCGAAATTTTAAAAATATTTTTTGGTTTTTTATAAACTGTTAACTTTCTTGGATTTTCTACAAAACATTCACACATAATGACGAGAATCTTCTGGGTGTGCTAAAATATTCTGCGGTAT
Source organism: Ostrea lurida (assembly GCA_903981925.1). Classification (NCBI taxonomy): domain Eukaryota; kingdom Metazoa; phylum Mollusca; class Bivalvia; order Ostreida; family Ostreidae; genus Ostrea; species Ostrea lurida. The sequence continues at coordinate 37,866 of CAJDSM010029082.1, forward strand.
GAAAAATTATGGCGTTGGAAGGAAATGACTTTTGAGGGTTTCAATGCTTAGAAATAGAAGATGCGCCCTTTGAAGTAGAAGATTAAACAGTAAGCATTTTAAACAATTACGGACGGGAGACGTGGTGTCTTTCGGGACGTGTTAGCAGTTGTCGAACAGGCAGAGAGGCTCCAAACATCAAATGGTGATTAATGTATCCTTTTACAACGACAGTCAATAACAATGTAATATATAATTCTTTTGTGGATAAAACATAATGCAAAATACAATTAATTTATGGCGGAAATACAAATAGTGAAACCAAGTCACAAACGGCCAGACAGAAAAAAGGACATGCGCTAATAGACCTGTCATGTTCTCTACATAGAACTTTTTGACAGTCACGTGACCTTAATGACGTCTGTAAAAAGCATTTTGGTCATTTGATTGAATTGAGCTTTGCAACAAAATATAATTTCTAATGAATCAATTTTGTAAAATAAAACAGGAAAACGGCGCGAGAAATACGTTGTGCAAGAGATTTCGATATTTATATAGACGAAAGATTAATCATATTCCTTCAAAAAGCAAATGCCAAGATGCGTGTTTGGCGTCCATATCTTCCTTGGGTCAGGATTTCGGGCGGGTAATCTAGCTTAATGTGGCTCACGAATGTTCCTAAGCCGGCAACTCTAGGGGCCCACAGGAATGGTAAATGTGTAATGCTATTACTGGGGGGAAATATGTGTTTACTATCGAGCGCTTCATCATAACTGCTCGTGTGAGACCTTGTCCATCTTTAAAAGCGCATACCTTCCGATCTGTGATTATGAGCCCATTGACATTATAAATGTCCCTTTCGATTTGTGTTATTGATTTCAATTAGAGCGGCTTATCCACGCACGAAATGGCGAAATGAGCAAAAAAGAAAATTCAAATGGAGAAGAGATTAGCATCAAACGCCTGAGTATTCCTTTCTAATACCCCAATGAAATTTCTCTTTTTTGAAACAACAGGCAGACTAGGTTATTCATCACAGACACTGACACGGATATAGAGGGGCACGTGCTGTAAGAAAAGAGAAAACTTAGATCCGCGTGTCGTCCTAGGTTTTCTATAATTACAGTATTCCAGCTGACTGCTGAGTGTCAATTGATCGTCTGCTAACTACTTAAAGGCATTAACGCATGACCATGGTTTTTGATAAAAAAGAAAGAAAGAAAGAAAATTACAGTGTTCTATTTCATTTCGTTTGTTCTCCTCATTTTCAGGGGAGGTTTGTTTACGAGCGACTGAAGAGCGCTAACAGGGTGGCGAGTGGCGAAATTGCAGAATCAAATCTGCTATGAAACGGATAACAATGCATTTGAATGTCAACACAGATGATTGTTCTTAGCTGGACGTCAAATATTCGCAAAATTTCCAGGACAAGTTGAACGAGGGAGACGCAGAGGCGATGCACGCACAGATAAAATTTGCAGCAGATGTAACATTGATGATATCGAAAAGAACTGAAACTATTTGCAGGATTTCTTGAAGTCCGAACGAGAGCCTCTGCAGATTATTAAATGCGTGATTAAATTCTTATCGTGTAACAACTGACAATCTTTGTTTTCTTTGATTAAATTAGTCGAGAAATACGATCAAATATTTGTTAGAGGTCTTATCGCCTAAAGTAATCCCTTGCATTCTGTACATATTATTTCAGGGGTCGATTCTTGAGAAGCATAGGGTTTACGTGGGAACTTGATAACGAGAGAATCCCGATCGCGTTATAGACTCCAATGTCTGATACAAAGGTGACATCACTTTGAAATTTCAAAGATTGCAACATTATAATCAGTTTTCGACATCAGAACCATTAATCTGGGTACAAATATTAATTATCGGTGTGTGGGTCACAATGTATGTCTTCCATCCACGCAGTCTTATACAGCAAACAATATCAAGTTGTCTTGTTTTAAAATATCAGCGATAAATCATACAAATTCTGAAACACTTAGCCCAATATCTGCGTTCTTTCAATTTGAAGGTTCCAGACCGATGTCTTTAATATGAGTCATTATCAAATCCCAAGAAAAACTGTTTATCACAATGAAAACGATCAGTCAACATTTCAAATACCCATGTGCCAACTGTGTTTAGTTTGGCTTTCGCAGATAAATGAGAGATGTACACTTACCAAAACTATCTTTCTCTTCATTTGGTTTTATAGGGTCATTGCTGTTTTCATCGGTTTTTCGTTTCTCATCTCCTTCGTCATCATCGTCGGGTTTTTCATTGCTGTTTTCATCGTCGTTGTCCCCACATCGATTTCTTGGAGACCAAGTCATCTTATTCTCTTTTTTCAGACGCCGTCTAGCATTGGCAAACCAGGTACTAACTTGAGTTAACGTCATTTTTGTAATAATTGCCAGCATAATTTTCTCCCCCTTGGTGGGGTAAGGGTTCTTTCTGTGCTCATAAAGCCATGCCTTTAGAGTATTGGTTGTCTCCCTTGTAGCGTTTTTTCGTCTGGCGGCTCCATTCAGATCCATTCCGCCATAACTAATTTTAAAAAATGACAATAATACTTAGGGGTAAGCGAGTGTTTCTAATAAAAACACTAGAGAATATAGATTCTTAATCATACAAAATTCATTCATGTTTTTAGCACAGTATCATTTAAAATCATATGTTTACACCAAAAAAATGGCAACTCTTGAAAAGCACTCAGTGAAGTTCATTGACAGTGTACTTCTACTGAGAATCTAAGAAGACTCTTCAGTAAAAGAGGAACGAAAAGTCAGGTGTTTTAAGTGAGACACTTACGCATTTCCGTAAGGATATGCCGCCATGGCGGGATCGTAAGGATAACAGGCAGACGGCTGGGAAAGACTTCTCCAAGCGGCGTCCGAACCGTCCTTTAAGTCATAGGGAGAATTCTGTAACAAAGACCTTTTTAGTTAATGAATCAATCTTTTTAGAAATTGTGGGATTTTTTTTTCATGAGCAAGAGATGAATTGCTACAATTAAATCGCATGTGTTGATGAAAAAAATATTTGTGAAAATGAATGAAAATATTTTCTTTAATGAAATATAGTGTTTAATGTAATTATATTGTAATTTTTGTATACACTCTCCCAGTAAATAAAAAGATGCAATATAACATTGCTTTCATGTTTAAAAGTTGAAATAATATTCAATGATGATTAAAATCGTTTTGATAAAAAGAAAATAAAATAAAAAAGAGAGAGAAAGATGCAATATTAAATTTGTAAAAACGCTTTCTTATCTATTTTTCATGCATTTTCTAGAATCTCATTCTACAATACAAAATTTATAAAGTTTATCAGGCATTGTATGATTGTATTTCAACAAATGTAAATTGGAGAGACTTTGATTTTTACATAATGCACAAAAATAAAAGAGATGATAGGAAAGGCATTCCTTTCTTTTTGATTTTTAATTTTTTTTTATTTTTGGTTTACAGGATGAAGAATAATACGAAAGTTAGAGCATGGCAAATACCTCTATTTTTTTTTTTAAATTAGAGTTTCAGTTTTGGGGAAATTGGTATTATAATTCGGCATATTTTGTTTTCAACTATTTTAAATTTTGATAATCCGATTTTTTTTCTCCATTTTATTTATAATTAATGCGATGGAAGTAATGCATCAACAATTGATTATTAATGAATGCAATTAGTATAATGTTATTATCTAAGATCTTGTTTCAGCATTGCTAGTTCAGGATATTGTAAGCTATCATATTCGTCGGAAATAGAAATTAATTATCACGTATGCAATATAATTAATACATGTTAGCAGAAAGGCCGCGGGTATGTTTTACACGTTTTCGACAAAGGAGAGGGGTATGCATTTTGTCAAACAATAATACATCTCTTTAAAATAATCATGAAAACAAATTGCACTGTCTTTATCAATGAAGATGTTCATCCTGTACATGTTTATAGCATATTTATAATAAACACATGCAGATAGCAGGTTAGGGACCACCTAAGAAACGTTTAGACAGACAGGTAAATGCTCCGAGAAATGGAAAAATTCATTCAAAGGATGAAAAGTTCAACATTTCAATTCAATTTAAATCGCCTTTACAAGACGCCCATCTGTTTGCCCGCCACTTCATAAATCTATAAACCGTTATCTTTATAGTTGGCAACGAGGGGATTTGCGCTGTTAAAAAGCAAATTTGCAAACAATTATTATGTTTATATCGAATAAATCAAACATGAATATTTATCGGCATGTTTTATATGTTGAAATTACTCGAAAAGAATATGCAAACATTGTTGTGAATTTATATCAATAGATTAAATACTTTGTTTCTAGATTATTGTATATGGATTGCAATTGACTAAGTAACAAGGCTTTGATCAGTTTATCGAGGGGGAAATAGAATTAAAAAAAATCTTTTCAGGAGTTCGCCGTTTGATTTCGCTAGTTTAATAGAACACACAAAGAAGGATTATGAAAGATATAAATCTGTACTTGGCACCCTAGTTTGCAACTTCCTGTTAAATAACCAACCATTTTTTCACACCATAAGAATTAAGAATGGAATAATTTAGTCTATCGTATTTTTGTGAATGAACATTTGCCGCGAGCCTGAGAAAGGTGAGTAGAAAGGTCCCGGATCAAGTGGGGAGGTGTCATTATCTCAGCACCGTTCTAACGGAGGAGGGAGGAAGTTTGTCGCAGAAAATTAGTTAAAGATTTCAGGTACTTAGACCAATATTGCCGTCACAGTTATGGTGCTCTATAAATTTCTGCTAATCACCCACTGGAACCTGCTGTTCTGGAGAGATTGGGGGAAATTGTGAACAAGATAGTTTCTAATTGCCCGGCAGTTTGTGGATACTGCGCTATGGGTCCGCCGTCAAAGAGTCGCGGCTTCCCCGATTTTTATCAAGCATCTCTTCGAATCAGACTTTATCTTGAAGTCCAACCAGCATTAATTATTTTTAAATATAACTTTTATTTCTTCTTGATAGGAATCGTTTGGAAAACAAGTGGATTGTTCCATCCTTCCACTTTTAAAAATGTTTATGACTAATTGAAATTATTAATTTTATAAAAAATGTTAAAGGCATGTTCGCAATCATAAAACAGTTATGACAGGCTGATAGAGTGCTCTACAATTATTATTTTTATTTTGCAATGTGATGTTACCTGCTATTTGGGAGGTGCAATCAAAAGATGATTATATGATTTTGTTTTTCGTAACAGACTCAAAGTTCATCTACAAAAAACCATAAGTTATTTACCATTCCCTCTTGGATGATTCATTTGTTCAGTGCGTAGAAAACTTTAAATTAATTTATATCGTTCATTCCTTTAAAAACTTGACACTTAAAGAAGGAATTACAGATCTGTATTTTGATTATTTTATTATTGAAACATTGGATTAATTACCGAATAATGCAAAGGGAATTTTTGTGATGTGAAATGTGCAAAACGCTGTGTAAATTATGTAATATAGCATTGGTTCCTAAATTGTTCTAGATATTAAATTTATTATAATGATTATACTGGCGGTAAACTAAAGCAGGTAGCTGAGGTATTTTTCTTTCCAGAAATAATAGCAGACTTCAAACGTTTTAAAATTGAAACTCAAAAATTATCATCATCAATCAATTATCAATAGCTGAGAAATATTTCAATTTTTCTCAAATATATACCGGTATAGAGAAAGTAGAGGATAATCTAGGCACGGCGACTAATTTCTGTTCAGAAGGAGATAAGGTGGAACCCCGTGGAGTTCCGGAGAGAAGGGAAAAAGAGGCTATCCGATAGGCCTTATTTTTTCCAGTGTTATCGCTAGATCGAAACAAAATGGCCAAGTCGGGGATATATCAATATTTTTTCACATCAGCAGTCATGGTCAGAATTCTCCCCGTGTATCGCAAAGGGTTCAACAATTAATAGAATCGCGTGTTTTTTTTAAAGACAAGAGTATCGAAACCTTGAATGAATATGTTATTGAATTTTTGTTGAACTTTTCCTGTAAAAAGGTCGATTGATATATCCTTGATCTGTACAAAATTGCGAAAAGTGTTGGGTTTTTTTTTAGTAAGGGTATTGCTGATATATATTCTGTCATGAATAATTTATGTTTTCCAATTCTTTTTGTGTTCATTGTTGGAACATCAGGTTTTCACAAGCATGTATGTTTTGGAATCTTTATATAAAAAATTCTTCCTTCTATAATGCCATATTAAAGAGAAAATGCTGGACATGGTGCATTTTGAAGAAGGAAAAGAAGAACCGAAATAGCGAAATTTAGAAAATTATCTTTAATTCATGGCATTGGTTCTTTAGGTTGTCCGTGTATTTCTATTCAACTTTCTCCTGGGAAAAATAAGATGTATAGTATCAAATACTCAGTAGCACTTTAGAAAGAGAAAGCTATCGATCGACCCGGCTTAGGAGATTAACAAGACTATGATTGATGCATTCATTTACATCGCAATTGACGGTCGTGTGACCCAACCCCACTCTTGTTTACACTTTTATTCAAAAGACGCCGCGGGTATAAATGATCAAGTTTGAAATGGAAAAGGGACCCCATTCGATAGAATTGTTATGGACATTAGAATCATGAAACTAGATGAACTTACCAATGGGGAATAGAACGCTGACGGGTCCGTACCCAGCGGCATGTAACTCTGTGAGCCGTAGGGTCCGGCGCTGTAGACCGAGTCTGTTAAGGAGGGTACCCGGGAATAAGCGCTGAGTAACCCCGACCCATATTGACAGGAACAGACAGTTTGTCCGGTGTGCGGGTCGGTCATTATGGGGCGTCCATTTTCACAACAGGAAGTGGTGACGGAGGAGAGGGTGGAAGTGGTAGGGGTCGACATCAGGATCTAAAAATATAAAAAAAAATATGAGATTAAATTTCAAGGTCTGAATTAAATATTCCGAGGACAGTATTCTAGAACAACTGTACAATTTCCTGTTGTTTGATTTTAAAAGAAAAAAATATGTTTGACAAATCTTTCATAATTTTACACGGGCGAGGAATGAACTGCACTAGAGAAGCAACAGAGAAGCAATCTTCAGGTTACTGTCGTTCCAAGAATTAAAAACGAGTGGTACACTGGTATGACTAATGTAAACAATTTTAAAAGAACTTTCAGTCATGCATATTGGATGCTTTTTAATCTGTTTGGATATGAAAATTGTCATTTGTTCATTATCTGCAAGAATCCTTAGCATAATGCTTAACTATAATATAAATGTATGAAAACATTTTCAACAAAGTCTTCTGGAAAATTAAAGGAATAAGACTTAATGACATCGTTTTAAAATTTGTTGATCAGAACTCAAAAAATGTTATTTTGAATATTGATGTCCAAATTGGTGTTTTTTCCACAATCTTTAAAATGTAAGCAAAGAAAAGAGCTCAAAAATTGAATACATAATCAGTAAGCGTAGATATACATGCATCATATAGTCATTTGGAGTGACAGGGATTTCATTTTCAACACATTTGAAAATTTCACTCATTCGTGTCTGGTATATAACTTTAGAATATCAGAACATATTTGTTTATTTCCTGGTCACAAATACAAAACTGCTTTCCGCTACAGCTCAGAATATTTTATACGAATTTATGAGAAATTATTAATTGAAGCTTAAGCACAAGGATCAGCTAATACGGTAAAAATGATAAGATATATAAATGTATGATAATCTAAAAATTTATACAAATCTTTGTAATTATGAGGTTTTTTATTTCTTGTTGAATTTGATGTATGTGTATGTCATCTGGATTTGACATTGGTCATATTTTTATGTAAAGTGATTGTCCAAAACAGATTGTATTTCAAGTAATGGAGCTGTGGTTTATTGCATTAATAGGTGAATCACCAAAATCTCTGGTCGAGCTCGTCCCGACATGGTTTACCTAAGCAATTAACAGCAGGAAATAGCTCTAATTAGTCGTAGGGGACCGTTATTAGAAAATCAAATATTCAATATTCGTAGACACTACCAAAAAAAAAGCGCCATCATTTAAACGTTTAGACTGATTGCAATATGACATGATAAAAACGCAAGTTTACCTGTGACGGAGAAGACAAAGTTGTGTTTGGGTAGCTGTATCCAAATTGAGGAAGGGACATCGCACACACCCCAAATTTTCGAATTTCTGCTGCAGAAAATCAATTGACACTTCTAATTTCCAGAGCAAAGAAAGCGCAGGTTAAAGTAAATTATTTTAAATCTCCCGGCCTTGCACTCTAACGTTTGTTTCACCATAAACAAATATTGATATATGTATTCAAGAATTAGTTTGCGGCAGTGATACAGACATCAATTGCAAAATGTATATTTCTGCTACCACATGTTCAATTATGTCAAGTATTATCCATATACGTTTCAGTCCTCGGGATTTTGTATATTGTAGCTATCTTATCACAATTCCACTATATTTACTTGTTTCGGCGGTACTCGTGTTTCACAAGCGTTAAATATTCAACTAACATCTTACATGACAGCACTGTGTTAGAGACCTTTTTTCTTGTGGATTACAAGAACATACCATTGGCTAAAACCGATTTTTCTGATTGGCTTAGAAACATGCGCGTGAGATATCTTTGTGTTGGAAATCATCCCGCCTCAAACCCCGCCTACTCCGAAAAAAAGGAAAGAAAGAAATCTAGAACTTTTCTTGAAAACATTATGATAAAAGCTATCGTTATATTTCGCCAAAAATAGTCCTATAATTTATACTTGCCAATTCAGTAATTCAAGAATATATTTGAAAAAATAATAGACAAATATCTAGATGAATCTGAAAATTAAATATTTTATTTTTGGAAAAAGTAAAATTTGCTATTACATTCTAAAAATGACGAGTTTGTTTAGAATAACGCTCTGTTTATTGATTTAAAGTTGTGTTTAAAAGCACAATTAATAACAAGGCGATTATTCTAAGTATCACGGTTGTGAAACGGAAGGCGGAAATTTGAATTGATTTGCAATAATGTTTGTCAAAGCTTTTATGCCGTTTGCTATAGATTTAGTCCAAGGAAAAAGCTATCAAGTTCAAAGAAAATAATTGACAAATCCATTGCAGCCTTTATCTCTCCATCTATGTTCCAAGTTGCATTACAATCCATTAAACAAGATTTGATAAATAGAATGAGTTAGAAAGGTGTTATTATGGTTAATCTGGAATTTCATCAACGGGAAAACTGCTAGAACAATTTGTTCGAAACGAGTAAAATATTTCTGCATTGATTTTTGTCTCATAAAAATGAAAAAAGAGACGAAATTGTACTTATTGAGAACCAGTTCAATTACACTTCTTCTATCTGATGGCACGGTATTGGCGCGTTTTGTCCCAGAATCAATTTTTCTCAGATTTCCTCTCTAGCTTTAATATTTAGAAAAACAAAATGGAAATCGGTTTATTCCTCTCATGGAATATATAGCTAAGATAAAATGCATAATTATTGATATATAGATTTTTCTTCATCAGAAATATATATATATATATATATATATAATATAATATATATATATATATATATAAATTATATATATATATAATATATATATATATATATATATATATTTAACAAACAAGAGATATAGACCAACTTTTAAACTCCCCCCAGAAAACTTCTCTACTCAGGTAAAAACGACAGTGGTTGGCAATGCACAAAATTTCCAGTAGCTATGATCTAACTGACATGTAACTGTTCAGCATAATGACCGTGCCATCGTATCACAAGACGCCAGTAATTAGATTAACGATTATCGGGGATATAAATCAGCTCTGTTAACTCATTCCCAGATAACTCCGGCATGTGCAGGTTGTGTGTCAAGTGCGTTATCTCCCTTTCGGGGTCTGTAGGGGGCAGTGCTGCAAACTCTCGCCAAATTCACGGCCTGAACGCCAATCTCGTAATCATAGAACTTCTGTCAGATCAAAGAATGTGCTTTTGGTTAATGTCTAATGTGGAAGTATTTTCCTATATATAAACTGTGAATCCGTCGAGGATAGGAGAGGTTTATATATAACGATATGTATTGTCAAGATGTTAACAGTCTTAATGAACTTCGATTATCATTTTGACGAGAGAGAGAGAGAGAGGAGAGGGAGAGAGATGGAGAAGACCGGCAATCTGGGCACGTTAAAGTGAAGTGGATATCAATTAATCCCTGGGATCACTGTGATAATCGACGAAAGAGGCGAGAGAGAGAGAGAGAAGAGAGAGAGAGAGAGAGAGAGAGAGAAGAGAGAGAGAGTACTAAGCATGGATGTCGATACCATTGGGATAGAATTAACAGTCTGACTAATCAAACTTGCACTTGAAACAAAAGCTAAAACAGCAATTTACTTGTGCTAAGTGCCTCACTGTAAAAAGTGAAAAAGAAAAACCTTGTGGCTCTTGTAAGTATGTTTCCCGAATTCAAACTTTGATTACAGACAAACGTTAAGCATGTTCTCGCAGCGGTGTTGGTCTAGATTTCTGCACGATTCTTTACAATGGGAACTTAGTAACAGATAATCATATTATTTTATTTTTATTTATTTATTTAGATTTGATACATCCACAAATGAACGTTCTTTACTTTAAGCAATGCGCCTTGTTTTCATTCTGCTATTTAAAAAAACCCAAAAAACCAAACGATAAAAGAATTCATTTTCATACAAAAATTTAGATTTTTTTTTTTAATTCGGATAAATATTACGGCAAAATCATTTGAACTCTTCGCTTTCTTCAAATACTTGTATATTATGTTTATTTTGCCCACCCCCACCTAAACAAAAAACACACTAAAAATTACGCATCTATCCAGTCATGTTATCAGAGGTAAAAACAAAACGGTAATTATAGAATATCATTTGTGGCAAGCTTGTTTGCAGGGCGATTAATTATTTGGGCGTGCAGATTTTAATTCGGTCTCCTCATTGCACACGAACCATGATATCGTACTCCAACGGGTGCACTGGGTCTCTGACTATTTTGACGAGAGAACAACATCTCTCTCTTTCTCTCTATCTCCAAAACTTAGAAAATAAAATAAAAAATATATTCGCGTATATATTTAATAAATTATGATTATGTTGAAGTGACAGACTTTACAACACTTGATTTGACTATTTCTTGATCTTGAGGTACATGAATTATACTTTACCAACGCCTCTTCATATTGTTGATTAATTGTGACATTTTTAGATCACTTATAGAAATCTTTGATAAAAAATCATTACAAACTATCTTAATGAATCACAAAGAATTAGCAATAATGGTGTATCTATGTATTCTTCACCAGTCTGAGCTAATGGGTCACCTGAAAACGGAAAAGGCGGACCAATTACCTCTCTGATAGACATGGTTACCCAGCTTTACTATGACGTAGATAAATTACATGAATTCTGTCCAATAGTATGCAGCCGTTAAATAATTCTTTGTACTTTTTCTACCGCCACAAGGGATACGCGAGACGAAAAATAAAAACATCTTTACTCGCCGACTTTTTCTTCGAACAAAACACGTTCTGAATGTCGGATTTTGATTCTGTTACTTTATATTTTGATTCAGTGACTTATGGAACATATATCTCCAGCATTATGGAACATGCATTTCCAACATTATATGCATGTCTAATTAATCGTTCAGAAAGAAATTTAGTGTCCAATCGCCCAAAACATTCAACGCTGTTTGACATCATTTTTCAATTGATATACAAGAATGTTCCAGCATTCTGACCATACCCTTACAAAACAGTAACATAGTAAGCATGGTAAATATTTTCGCTAACACAAAAACCTCCGACACCTGGACTGAAAATCATGTTGACAGATCAAATTACGAAACTTGTGTACAAAAATACTTAAACTTTATTTGACCAAAACATTTGTTTATATGATTTTGATAATTTACAAATAAAGAAATGGAAAAAGAAACATTCTCCATTAGAACATTTCTCGAAGGAAAGATATGAAACAGAATTAACACACATTTATATACAATTCACATTCAATCCAGCCATTCGTGGTTTTTTTTCTGTCTACACAGCCACAAGTGGAGGTTTGTACGAGATAATATGCCCTTTAAATTGTCGTTCTTATTTCTTTTCGGCATTACGTTAATTTATATCACTTGCATTTACAACTAAACTGTTCTGTTTAAATACAGGGTGCATGTGCTTTGACAACACATGTATTTTTCCAATCATGTCCACTACACTTCCACTGAAATAAATTCATGACTTTCTGAACAATATTTCCAAAACGATCAACACATTTATTAGTCTAATTTTGGCTGAAACAGAATCTCAGATATTAGCGACCTATTGTTTGAGGTAGATAAATGCGATTGTTCTTTGTTACAATAGTTTGTTGGAATTTTCATGGCAGGAATTGTGCTCTTTCATTAGTCGACCTGTTTTTATTATTCTTTTGAGGCAGAATTTATTTAAAAGCTTCGACGTGAAATGAAAAAAAAAATCGCTTTGCTGTGGCCTTCAACTCAAAATTTAAATTCATGTATATAGACATTTTATCTGCTAGCAATGATGTGTTGATTCGCTATATCCTGTAGTAAACTTGAAATAAGACACCATGCAGTCTTCCATATCTGTTTCATATAAAAATATTTTATTGATCATAGATACTAACGGCAAACCAGCAACTCGGTTTTATAAATATTTTATTGATCATAGATGCTAACGGCAAACCAGCAACTCGGTTTTAACGAGATGACATCAGCTTCTCCAATGTCAACTTCCTATACCTATTTATCAGTATACTCTATTGTCACCTGCATATGGTGTTGATATCTCTCAAGGCGAGGACATGTTCTGCGTATGAGCAAAAGTAAATCGGGACAAACATCTGACAAATAATGTTTTATCAACTGTTTCGTTAAAGTCAGCGTTGCTCAAATTCTGTGGTCGTTATAATGTTCTCACTATCGCTAGGTTGAATGCTGTCTGACGTGTTTTGTACCCCCCTGATACAGGTTTGACCTCTCCCCACGAAAAAAAAATTGCCGGTCGTGGGCCTCGACCAAACTTCTTAAATTTGCGCATGTAGCGTAGTAAACTAAAGTTTTTAAAAAAACAAACAAAACTATTTTAACTCTAATAAACTAAACATATATCTATAGTGTTTTGTAACACATTCCGACATGAAAAGTGCAAATAACGAACGAAATCGTAAATCCCACGAAGAATACAAAATTAAGAGTAGGACAAAAATAGACCCATGGACATACCAGAGGTGGGATCAGGTGCCTTCCAGAAATCAGCATCTTGTTGACCGGTCACAGCCTAACAACTGGTATGAAACACTTCAGACAGCATTTAACCCAATGGCAGGTTGTATTGGTAAATTATAGATCGTTATAACGACCATAGAAATTGAAAATACTGAGGTTCTAGGGCGAGGTTTGAAGTGATGTC
>CAJDSM010029083.1:1605-12473 GCA_903981925.1 Ostrea lurida
GTTGAGGTAAATTTTACTAATAAAAATGATGGATAACTTGTATTATTATGTTTATATGAACTAACTTAAGAGTGTGTGATGATGTATTTTCAATGAATTATATAAGTAAACACAAAATAAAAGTCTTTGCTCATTGTATTGCACAATACATGATTAGGATGCCAGTGCTGATTCAACTGCTCTAAAGTTTAGAAGCATTCAAAACTTTGTGTGTATGTTTAAATATATGCACGACAGTCGTTGTATTATTGGTTCAAACAAGTGTCTACTGGGACATCAAGTACGTGAGTCACCAGAGGTTGAATGGAAATCGTATTGGGGAGGCAAAGCCGAGTCCCAATACGGATTTCATTTCACCTTCCGCACAGTCGCCCAATACGGAATTTCCATTTCACCACTGGAGACTCCATATGATGTCAAACTGACTGTAAACAAATTTATCCCGCCTGAAGACCATTTAAGAATTTAGTCAGATTTCATCTGCATCATTTATTTTGAGAGCCTTTATATTATTCCAACTGTGTAATAATTGACACCAGTATTATGATCATGATTAGAGAGGGTATATCAACATATCGACTAGAAATACGATTAGAGCCAAGTGGAGGCTCTAAATAATATAAATTAAGCCGCACATAAAATTTTTATGTGCTTGAACCCATAAAAAAAGACAATTCAGTTCACATTGAAATTTTTTTTTGTCAACAGGGGCTTACATAAGACCCGGGTTCAAGTGTGATGATCTTCCAGAATTCATGACCCAATAATAGGTTTCTTCAATAACATCTCTCTATTGTCGTGTATGCAGTTTTGATATTCACGCCTCCTCACCATGCTACAAGGTTTCGTGTCGTGATTACATTGTACACGCGTACGGCACAATATCATGGAGGTTCTGTCCCTTTTACTACTTCTAGCCAGCTTTGCATTTTCACAGACGTTTTTTTGTCTCATACCCTTCAAGTATTCTTTGCGATCTCTGTCTACTATCGATGTTGGGGGGGGGGGTTGAACGCCACAGTAAATTGAACCGGAAAAGAAAAACCTGGTCCCGAAATGACTTGTGCGTTACCTTATACCCGGTGGAACACCAAGGTCAGGTGTCGGATTTCATTTCGTAGTACTCGCTCACTATTTGTCGCCGAGTCTTGCCACAATCACTAGACTAGTGAATTCTTTGATAGACACTGTTGGTGTTGATATATAGAATCTACAAACGACGCCAAAGGAGAACCAATTGAAGAGAAAAATTGATAGTCAGAGATCTTTCTATTTAATAATTTCGAAATCAAGAGATTCACAGTTACAAAATAATAATTACATGAACGAGACATCTTGAAAATACAATTTGATACCGTATCTTGACTCAAACATCGAAATATGACATATAGAATAAGAAAAGTTACGCATTTGTAGAACAATGTGTTCTTTTTTGTTTCAATATTTTTGTTTGGCAACGCTGAATCCGCTCGGACCCCTAGATCAGTAATTATGTTTGGTTCCCAGAAATGCGATTTCATAAACAATATCCGACGATAGTCGACCCTGCCAATTTTCTGTAACTATAGGACTCGAGTCAGAAAATAAAGTTGATATCTAGAACAATGGTCTGCCAGCGACTGGCGATTAGATAGAAGAGATATTATGTGTGTCCCACAAGTAAACGGTCGCCATGCGAGGGGCGAAGCGGTAACTTGAACCCTGTTATCAGGCCATGATCATGTCATGCGTGAAACCGTTTGAACATATTAATTATAAAGATCACAATATACAACAAATTAGATCAAAACTAATAATGTTGTCTGAAACTGAACGTAGAAATAAAGCTACATTAAAGCGATATAGGTGGTTAGTATATAAGACTAAAACATCCCTGAACGGAGATGGTGTTTGAATTCCAAGATGCTGTTTTAAGTGAGTCCATAAAAGAGCATAGTATTTGAATTTTCGTGGTGTCGTATGACTCGGTAGAGTGACATGACAAACTGAAATGAGACCTAATATTGAAATTTCAGGGCATCATGTGACTTCGTTGTTGTGCACAGATTCATATATCTCAATCAATTTGTTGAAGCGGAGATATAAATATAGGAATTGACTGTTAGACAGATAATTTAGCATGACAAGTCGTGAATTTCAGAGTCTAATTATACATGACCATTATTGAGAGTTGAGCATATTCGTCTACGCGCCAAAGATTCTGGCCACAGTTTCATATGTAATATGTAAGAACCGTCGTGCACAAACACTACGAGCAGTACTCTAGGTAGAGATGATACCAGAGTTCTTTTTTGTACTATTATTTTGGTAAGTGTCTCAGAACATTTGGAATGAGAGATCAACATTAGATCACACTGTGTGCAGGAACAAAAAAAATGTGTGTCAACGTCCCGGAAAAAATACATCAATAAGTTTTAATTCCTTTGAATATTTATTAAATATCCCCCTCCCCGCAAACCGAAGTTTGGGGGATATCTAGGGTTTCACCCTGTCATGTCTGATCAGAAATATGTTTGTCCACAACTCTCTCTAACGACTTGCAGGATTTTTATTGAAACTATTGTGTAGCGTTTAGAATTATATAATTGTAAGAATGTGTATATGCAGGAATTTTTATTTTGAATGTTTGTACAAGTATAAATGACGTTTGGACTTAGGCATTTTCAAAAAATTAAAGTATGCATTCAGTGCGTGTTTCCGCAACTCCTCCTAAATGATTGAGGATTTTTTATGAAAACATTTGTGGAGAGCTTGTTAGATAACGAGTTATGGGAGATGAGCACTATTGTCAGGAAATATTGTTTTGTGACAACTGATTATGTAAAGATACGAACGTTATGGACTAGGCATTTTTCATCAATTATCATTAGTGCATAGTCCGCAATCTCCTAAAGAACTATAAGTACTTATATTTACCATATTGGATCCCACACATTCTTGTTAATACTGAGAAAAGTCCTCTTGCGAGTATGTAATGTGCCCCGTATGCCCCGTGGGGGTATTAGTTCCGATAGGACAGTTCTTTATCTTTACAATATAACCATTGAATCATTCTCCATTTACAGCTACAGGTTCTGTTACATAAAATTCTCTCTTTCATTCTCTTTCTCTTCACACTTTTTCACTAAGAACCTCACTAAGCTCATCTTCAGTTCCCTTCCACTTCTGTCCTCGGATTACGTCCTGTTTCTCCTCTCAACTATTTCTCTCAATTAACTTCTCTTCTCATCGTTCCTTTGTTGTCAATACTGATAATCTATTGATTCCTCTGCTTGCAACCATTCGTTCATTGTGTAAACGTCGGCTTATGATAAAAAGTTAATCTGGCTTTTTCCAGCAAGCTGGAGTCACGATTTCATTACTTTGACCCCCTGAACAGCAGTTTTCTTTTCTCCTCGTAGTTCTTTACTACAGGTTCTTCGATTCCGTTTTCAAGCTTTGTCTAGTCTCGTTTACCCAGACTTCGTTGTCCGCGTTCTTGCATAGTTTGAAAATTTTGAACGTGCGGCCATATGAGACTGGTGTCATAATTACATCGAGCTCGATCTTGTAATCGGACAGTCAGGAGCAACGAGTGCAGTAACTTTGTAACGGACATTTACTATTTCTATTATCGGGCATATACAGAGATTAACCGGACACTATTTCAAGAGACTTCTGTGAATACTATGATTAATCCCAAATCACCGCTCGTATCGAATTGCTGTGTAGTAGTATTGGTCTAATAAGATCAGCAGTTTGAAATAGTCGGTTTACGCAAACCAGTAAATATTATTAAATCGTCGTGAATTTTTCGTCCACAGCCGATTACAAGGACCGGAAAAATTTTAACGATCCATTTGAACTTTCTACCTCTTTGATGTAGTTTGGTGATATCTGCAAAGGTTTAATCAGTAGATATTTAAACTAATAAATTCAATGTACTAATTAGTGACTTGGATTGAGATACCAGCTTGATATGAAAACAGCGATATCTAACAATTTCCTTTTAAATTATCTCAATTTTTTTCACGAGGATATTTGATTGTAAACGGTTGTATTTGAGGATTTCTGCTGATGAGAAACACGTACTATTGTCAGGTGAATTATGTCATATATTCTGCATAGATGCATCTGGCAGTGTACGTATTTAATGAAATCGACGTTACATGTACTGACATTGGCTACTTGAAACTTGGGTCTTTGAGACATAAACATTTGACTGGTTTGCCACGAATGCAAGCAATAAGCAGCCTCCGAGAAAAGACAAGTCTGTCTATTTCAGTCATAAACGCTAAGTTGTTGTATGTCTGGTTTAATAATGCATTTAAATCCATGTGGATGGTCAGTAGAGACGGACGAATTTACTCTTATCCAGATGTAAACGCCATCATATCATTAATATTCGCTTGCCTGTACAGTAAATATGTAATTTTTTTATTGGAATTCCCATTTAATTTATTGTCATGTTTTGTCTGGGTTTTTTTTTTGCTCTTTTCATAGTAATAAATACGAGGGTAATATTGTCGTATCAGGCCCCAGTAGATTTTATATAATTTACCTGGTCCTTTGACCAGGCAAATTTTTTTTCTATTTCAAACGTCTGAGTAGAAATTAGCTAATATATCTAAGACAGTCGTGAAGTAAAACTGAGTTTTCATTTATTTATTGCAACAACAAATCGTGTGTGTATATATATAGTATACTTTTTGATAGTTCCAATACGATGTAGTTAATGGCTATTCTGACAGTGATATAGTTATGACGGGTCTTGAATGACTGTCACTTTGCTCCTTTGTGACATTGTAGTGCCGACATGTAGTGTTATATATACTCATTCAGCCAACATTCGTTTAGCAAATTTTCGGTTCTCTTGTCATAGCATGTTAACAATTTAACAAGTAATCTTTCACCATACTGTTTAGTGTGGGATATCACTGTGTCATTTTGGAACTAAACCTTTCATTTGATCAAGTGAATGATGTTTGCTACAAAATCGGTGAAAATTTAACAATATGATCAAATTGTACATTTAATTGTGGAAGCAACCATTGGAATAATTATCTAGCTTGCCAATGGCGAAGTGATTGTTATTCATAGGGGTAGTGTGTTCCAAATACTTCACATTTTTCTTTCCTTGTCACAGGTGAATGTAAAAATTTGTTAGTGTAAATCGCATACCATTTATGCTCTCGTGACCACGCTCCCAGCACCATGTGCATAGCATGTGACACGATATCTACACTCTAAGATTGAAATACACATATGAATTAGAATTACAAATATGTTCAAGTTTTTTGTCAAAACTACAAACTTTAAAAATTTTTTCTTATATAATCTAGAGCAGCGTGTGATTTTTGAAGTACGAGTTTAATCGAAACAAGATGTCGTAATTGCATGGTGTTGTGTTTACAGATCCTGCAGTCAGTACTTGCGTGTAAGCGTTATAGCAAGGAACGATTCTGATATGTTTAAAGGTGTGTTAGTCACAAATATTTGTAAACATTTTAGTTTCATTTGCCTACAATGTTGAATATTTTTTACATTAGGCGTAGTATGTTGAAAATTAAGATTAGCGTAAGTCTGTTGATATGATTTTCTAGGCAATATTTGCGTATGCCTGACATTTTCCATGAAATTGCTACCTGATTGTAATTTTCTGCTACCTCGTTTTGCTTATGAATTCTTATTAGAATATAAACACTAGAAAGTCGGCTCCAGAACTAACTCAATCTGCCAATGACAGTCATTGGTTACTCACTAAGAAAAACGGAAATGAAAAAGTATTATATAAATGAGGAAGGTGGCAGCTTGACGGATCTAAGCACCAGAAAATCTGCTATGGCCAAAAAAAAGAAATCTTTTCATTTAGCTGTACTGCTGGGGAAAATACAAATTAAGAGGTTCGATTGAGGGTTTCGTTAAATTCATTATTTTCTATTTACTTTTTTGCTGCACCTGAACCGAACGTTCAAGTGATTATTCTGATGTCTGTGTCCGTCGGCTGTCTGTCCGTAAACTTTTTCAACAATTTTCGACTTCTTCTACATAACCACTGTCGAACTCAGAATTCAACACAATCTTGATACCAAATCCATCTTGGTGAAAGGGGATTCAAGTTTGTTCCAAAATGCAGGACATGCGCAAAAGGGGAGATAATCGACGAAAATGCAAAAATACGGGTGGTGTCAAATTATATCCCCCGTCCGAAGGGGGGAGTACACTGTCTTTAAACCTCCGTCATTCCGTCTGAAACAATCTATTTCGTCGCACTTTACGCTGACAAATGCATTGTCAACACAAGCCAATTTCATATTTAATCATAATTGTGTGTATGAATTTTATCAGGGGTTCCATACAGCGCTTTACTGAATTCGGCCCATACCATGTGATTCTCGCCTCAGGCGTGAGTATAAAATACTTCGCCGATTTTGAGACCCCTTCGCTCGTCCCCTCCCGAGAAGTAAACAATCTCTCACTCAATTTCAAATTTCAACAGCAGAGAAAAAAATTATGACGCCAATTTTTTTTCAATATTGTCCCAACGAAAGAAGATCTAAAAGTACATGAAAACCTCGGACTATAATACTTTCTTTCTGTAATCTGTCACTGTCACAGGTAAATATGGAGTGTATTTTAAGTTCTATGATTAACAGCAATCAGAGATAATTAGCAAATTTTAAGAGGATTAAAAAGGTTGTTCTTCCACATACAGGTGATGAACTTGTAACTGTAGCACAAGACTGTGTGGGCTGCTTGGAACAATCACAATGCCACTTGATGTTGTTGGATCACAGATAATCAGATTGCACGATAGAAAAAATAAAGACATCCCTTAATAAATTTTATTTAGGGGTGTCTTGATTTTTTTTTCTACTAAGCCATGTATTCTTATTAGGCGGATCTTGATTTTTTCTACACAAGCCCCTGTGCTTTGATGTTAGGTTGGGTAATGCTCTCTTTAATTGTCGTATAAACTTCTCAAAATAATTCATCAGTACCTTAGACTGCTTTCAGGAAAAACAGGCTGGCGTTAGCTTTAAGCAACATAGGTGTAAATTCAGATTGGGATAATGGTGAAGCTTCCGAAAGCGTAGCCAGGTAATTAATTTATGGTGGATGAAGATAGTGGGGCACGTGTTGCTTGACTGTTTCAGAAGAGCGGCAAATAATACTATCTGATGGGTGTTCTTGGGAAAGATCTTTCTGTTCTGATTCTTAAGTCCATGAGAGGAGTGGACAAATCTATAAGAAATCTGGAAGTAACGTGCGGAGAAACGGAATACGATACCCTTCACCATGACTTAAACTTCTATTAGTAGCTCATACTGTTCATGTGGCTTCGATCAGTAGCGAAGATAGTCCTGATAAAGGTGTAGCCATGTCAAAGCGTTGCGCTGGACCTGTCAGAAAACGGGAGTTTATCGTGAGCAAGGTAGCTTAATATGGTTGAGAGAGCGTGAGTCAGGTAACGAAGATGTTTTTAGTGCCGCCGGGAAACTCTAACAGTTAGATATGGTAATAATCGATGCCATAGAGTGGGGCATCATCGAGGAAGCTTAGTATAAGTAGATGTACATGGGAGATTAGGCGAAACTAGGGGGTATAAACAGACCACGGAAGTTACCACGTGAATCAGTATCCGGAAATGCATGGAAGTCGAAGGAAGGAGATCAAACTGTGTATCCAGGTTGTAGAGATGAAAGTTCATCAGATACTCTCGGCATATAGGCGTGTAGCTATTGACACTTGGCGCATCGGCATTTTGGTTATCATCAGTATGATCTTACATTTGCATGATCTGGGGTGAGAATAACCGCGGATTTAAGCATCACAAGTGTGAGACTCTTGAAGTTAGGAGATTGCTAAGGTGATGTCTAAAAATGTGAAGGATTTAGTTTTCTATTCCGGTTGACTCAACAAGAGAATTTTGGTGTAAAAATCATAGCGGAGTGCTTAAGGTTTGTGGAAGATGACGGGAAGATTAACAAATGTCGATGTAAATGTGATCAAACGATTGGGAAGACTATTATTCTGTTCTCCTAGAAGATGCGGTAAGCAATGTACCTTGAGTCAAACTAGGAGGATATCTAAGCGTATGGTATACGATTTACTCCTGGTGAGCCAGGCTCTTCAAGTGATCATATTAATAGGAGATCATTAAAAAATTTGTTCTGCGTATGGGAGAGGACTCAGGTCATCGCACTCATGGAAGATTTTTTGGTGCAGAGAAGGTACGTCCTGGAAGCGACTGGGCTCACCACCAAGAATTAACTATAAACAATCGTAATGATCACACTTGAACGTATGGAGATCTTACTAGGTCAAGTGACCATGTATTCCACCTTGCACGATGTGTTGAAGGGTGAGTAGAGAGATGGGGTGACTATAATTTTAAGAATACCACATAAGTATCTCAAGTTGGAGTGAGTTCGCTACTGATAAGAAGTTACTAACTTGATAATGTACCTTTTCATACTTGTTGTTAATTCCCGGGGAAGGCTGTCGAGGTCATTACGTGTTCTTAGCCACAAGCAAGGGAATAGACTGAAAGGGAGGAGTTGCCTATATATTAAACTGGGGGTGCCGGGCCTGAGGTAGATCTGTGCTAATTGGTCTGAAACATTATGCACTTAAGTTCAAGATGGAATATAATAAAAAGTAAATTAATATGCGGGATATCGGCACGAGTTGCTTTCGCAATCACTAAACAAGCGAAAGATAAGCAACGTGGATACTCGAGGCTCGTATGTGCGGAGAGCTCGACGGCGCGGCAGGCTTCAATGATGACAATAGTTTGGGACGGTCTAGATAAATTCCGATACACACTCAGAAAAGATCAAATATACATAGAGTGATATACATAATCTCGGGATGAGAGAAAACACGTAGACAGGCTATCAGATTGGGCGGAGCTAGGGGGTGCGATCAGAGCAGTGACATTAAGTGATTTCGCTGTATTAATATATTAATCGCCATAGGAGTCATTTACTTAATTTATAACCGATGTACACGATTTGAATGGCTGAGGATAATTTAACTATCTCATTGCAACAAATAGACTAGCGCTTAAATAAGCGTATTGTAGCAAGTAAGGGTTTTTCTGAAGCCTTTTTGAAATCTCCCAGTGTAATTCAATTCAAGGTTTTTTTTCTTTTGTTTATCCTTCGTCGAATCTTCCACTGGCCGACTTCAAGTGTTGATCGTTTGCTTTGCGTATATCTGAAGGTCGTGAGGTTTTCGGTGGTCATTGGCTTTTCGTAGAATGCAAAAGTCAAGAATCGCAACAGTGATTATCTCGTGATAGTCCATGAACGACGCTACAGTAAGACATAATGCAACTGTCTAGATTCAGAAGTTATTTAAAGTCGAGATTATATAATAAATAACTTTGTAAGATTGGTAGCCGACATATATATAAAAAACCAGTAATAAGATAGAATAAAACATTAGCTTACAAGATCAGAAGTCTTTTTAAAACTGAATCGACGAAATAATCCGGTGATGTGAATATAAAAAATCAGTAGTATAAAAATTGTAAACTACTAAATATTTATTTGTAATTAATTATCTTTCGCCAACCACCGGGTGCATTTAATGGCGAGAATCATTGGTTCTTCTGATTACAAATCTAGATGAAGGTGATCATCGTGTTAAAACGTAATCTATATCAAAAAGAAACATATACAAGATCGAGTGTTGGGGCAACACGGACCTCCGACAAAGCGAAGAGGAATCAAAGTGCCCATTTGAGGAAGTTAAGCATTCCCCCTCTGCTGACGGTTCCACCCCGCGTGAAATGAATTTTAAAATCTGGGAGGTGGTTAGTTATCAATGGTAGGCATTGGCAAGATAAAGCTCTCGCTGACTACGGCCCGTTGTTAAAACCGTGTAAGACCCTGTGAATGGGACAATAATCCGGGAGCTGCGTTGCGAACTAAGAGTCACAAGCCATACATTGTGGACTCAACCTAACCCGCTTGGTATGAGCTCTCCAAAAGGACCTTTCTCTGATCGGGATTAAATCACTACTAAAAGGAAAATAGTGTGCCTATTACCCGAATTTCGGGTAGAGCCCGCGTACCCTGTACTTTCGACGCGTTCTACGTTGTCGCTCACCAAAAGGGATGGATCGAACCTGGAAATATGGTCACGAGGGCAGCTCGGAGGCGATGATGTTATTGTCATGACATTTTTCACTGAGTTGGAAGAGTAGCGAGAAGGTAATGGCTCATCTTTAGTCTTACCCTTCCCGTGACTTTTAATATTTTGAGGGAGGGAGGTAAGAACGTTCGAAAAGCGGAGTAATCCCGTATGATGTGCATTAACTAGAGAGAAGAGAGCTCAATGAGGGTTTTTTAATAATTTTGCGTGAGATATAACTCGGACTGTCTGCTAGAAGCCACAAATCGGGTCTCTATCAGTGCATTTTAGAGCCGAGGTATCTCACACTGTGTGATGCTCGAACAGGTATTTTGACATGTTTCCAGTACAGCAGGACACTGGTGCTTGATATAATAGGTCTTCCCCAAAACTCAGACGTTCGCTGAGACACGCACTAATCTTATTATAGCTACTCACTAAGAGTTAATGCACAGTAGTTAAAGAAAAAAGATCCATTACCCATGAAGAGGATGAGTGGTGAGGTAGGTCAGGTACAAGTAATATAAGGTTCTGTGGACAAGGACCTCTTACAGGATTAAAAAGCACAAGGCTGTAACTGCATTCAACCTGAATACTCTTATAAGTGGAAAACACATTAATAAGACGACAAGTGTCTGCCACTTCAGAAATAACAGGAAGACGTTCCACAAATGTTGACCTTTGCTCATAGCTCAGGGCCGTAGCAGCGAGAGCTTTATAACGTGCCAATGCCTACCTTGATATAA
>CAJDSM010029084.1:0-32537 GCA_903981925.1 Ostrea lurida
GCACCTTGCACTCTTTAAAGGGTGAAATAATTGAAACTCATAGATGTATCATTTTATATTTAATGTAATGGAGAAATTTTGATTGCAGACTCGAGGTTGTAGTAGCAGGAGAACCACAACCAAAGGTCACATGGTACAAAAACGAGGTACAGATTGTCCCAGACAACAGAACGCTGATTGTTCCGGAGAAAAATGTCACCAAGCTTATTATTGATCACCTTCGTCCCGAGGATGAGGCCGAGTACATCTGTGTAGCAGAGAATGATAGAGGAGTGGTCACATGCAAGACCAAGCTCCATATTATTCGTAAGTAGAAATTCTCATCTGTGTCACTGATAAATACATAGAAATCACTGTGTT
Source organism: Ostrea lurida (assembly GCA_903981925.1). NCBI lineage: Eukaryota > Metazoa > Mollusca > Bivalvia > Ostreida > Ostreidae > Ostrea > Ostrea lurida. The sequence continues at coordinate 361 of CAJDSM010029084.1, forward strand.
CGTCTGGCTGTCCTGGTTAGAGATATTACGTTTTGATGTAAAACATCACTGTAAACGGAGTTATTTACATGTGGGGGTAATTTCCCCACCCACATAGTTATAGATATCTGATATAAAATATATTCAATTTTAATACCACGTATTTTTCCCCCTAAGCATATTGCTGTACATGGAAAAATGCATACTTGACCACCAGTGTAAATGTATATGGTCATATTCCATTGACCTGGGGAAATATCATGAACTTGAATGAAGGACGTAGTAATAAAGTCAAGGTAACAAAGTTTCAGTGGTGTTTCCAACAGTTCTTGGTCCCACTAAGGCTTTTCTTATCCTAGCTTATCAGTATATGTCTTCTCATGCAGTGATATTTGTTATTTTATAGCAACTAGACGAGTGGAGTTTGAAATACCAGAAGAAAAACCAGAGAGAGTGAGAGATACCACTATTCCAAAGTACGCTGTATCTGAAGATGAGACTGCTCCTAGTGCCAGCGAAGACGAGTTACCCGAGGACAAAATCATACCTCCTGAATTCACAAAGCTTCTCCAACCAGTCACAATTCGTGATGGAGAACGTATAGAACTGACGGTCAGATTCCGAGGGTTCCCTGCACCACGAATCCGGTGGTACCACGAAGGCAAAGAAATCATGAACAGTGCCGACTTTCAGATTACTATTGACTTCAACAAAGGGGAGAGTACTCTTGTAATTGTGGAAGTATTCCCTGAAGATCAAGGTGAATACACCTGCACAGCCAAGAACAAATATGGGGAGACCATCACCACATGCCGACTTAATGTCATTTGTAAGTATTTTTGATGGATGCTGTTCAGTTTGATGATTTTACATTATATACTATTATCAGCGAGATTCTTTTTTTTATCAGTTATTTTCTTTCTATTATTNGTGCCGACTTAATGTCATTTGTAAGTATTTCTGATGGATGCTGTTCAGTTTGATGATTTTACTTTATATACTATTATCAGTGAGAATCTTTTTTTATCAGTTATTTTCTTTCTATTATTTTGATTTTTGAATAGAAGTCCTATTCTTCTTTAGACTATAGCCATTAGAAGTGCATTCTTTCATAATGCATACAGTTCTTTCCTCCTTGCATACTAGTATAGTTTGTTCTGGTACATCTTTTGTGTGATATTTTTGTGCATATTCTTTAGCCCAACACCAAAAAGGGAATCACCAGCACAATATCAAATACTCTAAATATGGACCAGGTTTCAGAAATTGTCAGTAAATACACTGTACTAGAATTTCTAGTTTCGATTAATGTAATTGCACATTATCAAATACTCTAAATATGGGCCAGGTTTCAGAAATTGTCGGTATTTACTAGAATTTCTATTTTCAATCAATTAAAATAATCCATGTACTTGCTCTTATGAAAGAAGTATTTATAAAATAATTGAAATAAATTAGTCTTCAAATTTCTTTAATTGTAAATAATTTGGAAACNCATAAAACAATTGAAATAAATTGGTCTTAAAATTTCTTTAATTGTAAATAATTTGGAAACTTGAGAAAAACCTAGGTTAGGTTAGCAGTTGAATCTACAACTATTGCTGTAAATAGAGCCCTTGGTACTCTCACGTAGTCTCTCCTGTAGCACTCTGAAGCACTGTATCACTCTCAAGCTTGCTGCATAATCACTTTCCTTACACTCCCATCCTTCTTTTCAGCACCAGAAGAAGATATCCCCACCAAAGAATTCACTCGAACACATATTGAAGTTCAAAAAATGACCCAACCCAAACCTGTTCATGAAATCCATACCTCACAAATGAGAATTACAGAGCTCACAGATGAAGAGATTCCCGAGATCCCTGAGACCACCAAATACAGCGAGATGATTGAGGTGGACCATAAGCCAAAGGTCACCGAATCGTTTGGGATTATCCCCATTCAACAGGAGAGACAACCACAAGGTCCAGTCCAGGTGGAAATTCAGCTTGGTGTTCCACGAACCATTCCTCAGACTACCACTTCAGTTTTAACAGAGACCACAACATACACACAGGTCATGTCAGAGTTAAAGGAAGAGCCAGACGTGTACCCTGAAATCAAGGAAGGAGATGGAGTGCACAAAACAACAGTCACCATGAAAAAGGAGGAAGCATATGGACCGATGGAGTTCAAATTGAAATTACCCGAACAAGAGAAATCGGAGGTAGTTACCAGTACTCATCAACTTGTGACTGAGGAGCGTAAAGTCACAGAATTACGAGAATCACCAGCTGAGAGGCATGCAGAGACCATAGAAATTGTTCAAGATCAAGCTCCTCAAGAGGTAGAATTCCAAGTTGTGTTACCAACAAAAGAAACAACTAAAACGGAAACAACGGTAGTGGAAAGACGTCAGTCTGTTCAGAAAATGGAGGTAGAAATCAAAGAGACTTTCATGAAACAGAAACCAAAGCAGACAGAATTTGTCATTCCTCTCCAAGAACAATCAGTTGATGTTACTGAAGTAAGAGATATGCCACGACCAACTGAAGAACAGATAGAGGAAGTTAGACCAACTATTGAAAAGGTTGACAAAGAGCAAAAGGTTCCAACTGAAGTTTCAGAAGTTATAGATAAGGAAATTCCAGTTGAGGAAACTGAAATGCAAACTACAGATACAACTGATGCATCCTTCACAATGGTGATTGGTGACATTCAAACTCCAGAGGTTGCCCAACCAGGTGACAGTAAAACAGAAGAAATGTCTATAGATTTCACTCCCCAGGTAATTGAAGAAACAGAGATGACATTCACTTTGCAACCCAGCGCAGTTGTAAGTGAAGATGTACCAGAATCTTCAGCTGAAAAACCTGAGGAAACGCCGGTGTCGGAGACCCAGGCACCAGAAGATGAAATTCATATCACTGAACGAGGCACAATAGAAATTGTTAAAGAACCTGAGGAAAGTGAGGGCATTGAAATCGAAATTGATATCTCTGATAGGCTTCCAGAGGTTACTGAGGTTAAATCTGTAGAGAAAGTGACAGAAACTGTGACTCAAGAAACCACACTTCAACTGCCAGAATCTCATGAAACATACAAAGATGAAGTCACTCTTGATCTGCAAGGAAGACCTTTAGAAGAAATGCAAATTGACATTCAGTTACAAAAGCCGGACAAGCAAGTGCCTATTCAGCAAAAGATAACGGATGTTGAAACTGTTAAAACTACTGAGAAAGAAGCAGTTGTCCTGCCAGAAACATCAGAAATACAACTCAAAGAAATAGTCATTGAGACTGAAGAAAAGCCGCAAGAGGACACAACTCTCAACATTCAGTTAGACGAAAGAACAATAACTGAGACAACAGATCAGAAAACAATGGAGACTGTGGAATCTGTTGAGGGTTCTTTCACTTTTGAAATTCCTCAAACAGAGGAAGTACATATTGATAAAGTAACATATGAGACGGAAGAGAGGCCATCAGAAGCTGTAGAAATGACCTTCCAAATACCACGAGATGAGACATTGGCTGAAAAAGAAACAACAGTGTACACGGAACAGGTGACCAAAGAGAAACAAGAAATTGTAGAAGTACCGGAAACAGAGAAAGTTGAGTCAGAGGAGATTGTGATTGATGTTCATCCACGACCACCAGAGTCCGTACAAATGACTGTACAGTTAGACTCCGAACAAACTGTTCCAGTCACAACAGATACAACATACACAGAGCAAGTTACAAGAACTGTTACTGAAGAAATGCTTCCAGAGGTATCAGATACATTCACGGATGAGGTCACATTGCAAGTTACTCCAGAGAAACCAACTGAGCCTGTAGAAATGACTATTCAGTTTGACACAGCTTTAAGTGCACCAGTTCAGGAAGATACCACTTTTACGGAAAAAACTATGACAATAACAGAAGAAGCTACAGAAAAACCTGAGATTTCCCAGACCTATACAGATGAAGTCACTGTTCCTATCACTTCAGAAATAACACAAGAGGAGGCCATGCTTCCAGAAGTGTCAGATACATTCACAGACGAGGTCACTTTGGAGATTACGCAGGATAAACCAGCTGAGCCTGTAGAAATGACTTTTCAATTTGACACAGCTTTAAGTGCACCAGTTCAGGAAGATACGACTGTAACGGAAGAAACTATGACAATAACAGAGGAAGCTGCAGAAAAGCCTGAGATTTCCCAAACCTATTCAGATGAAATTTCGTTTGAGATTAAAGGACAGCCTACAGAGTCTGCAGAAATGACAATAAAACTCGAACCAGAGAAAGATACACAAATACAGAAAGAGACTGTAGAACTACCAATCAGTATTGGAACATCAAGAGAAGAATTCACCATTGCGGTTGAAAATCAACCAGATGAAGGGGCTGAATTTACTTTTCAACTTCAAGAAAGACAGGTTCCAGAAATGACACAAACTTTCATGATTGAGCAACAGGATGAAATAGATACTGGTGATCAAAGAGTTCCAGATTCTGCTAAACAGGAAGTAGTGACATATCAAATTGGTGAGCAGCCTTCAGAGGAACTTGAAATGACCTTCCAGTTAAGTGAGGATGATCAATATGCAACACCAGATGATAGTTCAACCACTACTGTAGAGACAATTAAAGATTTCTTCACTTTCCAAGTTCCTGAAGCAGAGGATATGCAAATGGAAGAGATGACATTCCAGCTGCCTGATCAACAGGAAGTGGAAGGAAGTGTGAGAGAAGTGAAGACCACCACAACACAAGAAACTGTGTCTGATTCTTTCACATTCCAAGTCCCAGAATCTGAGGATCAACAGACTGAAGAGATAACTTTCCAGCTGGCAGAAGAACCTTTGAATGAGTTGAAATCATTAGATGAAACAAGCACAACAACAAATGTTGAAAGGATAATGGAATCTTTCACCTTCCAAGTTCCAGAAACAGAAATTGAGACCACTGAACTTGAAGTGCAGCCATCTCAGGATTCTGAAATGACAATTCAAATTCATGCAGAGGAAATTTCTCCAGAAGATGTTGAAATGAAAGAAACAACCACTAGCACAACCAAGACTACCACAGAAGAAATTTTCTATGATGCCCCAGAGACACAAATGGAGGAAATAACCCTTGAAATAGAGGGGAAACCTCAAAAAGAAGTTAAGCTGACATTGAAAATGCCAGAAAGTGATAAACAGATCATTGTCACTGAGGAGCAAACTACCTTGAAAGAAAGCCTTACAACGAGAGAAATCTTTGATGTAGAAATTCCAGATGGTCACAGTGCACCCATGTTTACTTGGGGCCTGACCTCTCTCAAGGTCATGGATGGAGAGGAGGCAAAGTTCAGATGTGAGGTCACTGCAGAACCTATGCCTGAAATATCCTGGTATCATGATGACAAACAGCTAGCAGAAACTCAGGATTTCAAACTAACTTTTGACAATGAGAGTGGAGCCTGCACATTGTTGATCGTGGAAGTATTTCCTCAAGATGCAGGAGAATATCGCTGTGAAGCAATAAATCCTTATGGCAAAGCAATCACAAGAGGATTCTTAGAGGTGGAAGGTAAGACAACGTCTGCAATGTAGCTTTGTTCTCACTCATCAGCTTTCATCATACACTGACTCATCTTTTCCATTTGGTCTGCATGCACTGTCCTTGTCTGCTTTATCTATTATGTGCTTGTATATGTATATATATGTTCTAAAAAGTCACACATTCTTATTTCAATGAATCGAATTTTAAAGAAAATGCTTAATGTGTTGTGTTTAAGAATTTGATGTAAATAATTCAAATATCAATTTCTGTGGAAAAATTTTATGTGAAATATATGTATTTCTTCTTTATGCTTTAAATGAGATATATTTTTTGTAGCATATGAATATGTACCTGATACGGAGGAAGCATCTGATTCGGTGATGTCATCACTGGACACTGCATCCCCTAGACCACTGACTGAATCCGATTCAGAAATGTCAACATTGCCAAAGGAAATTTTGGAGGAAATGAGAAAAATGCAGGAGAAGATGGAAATAGATATTGATGAGGTATCAACAAGAAAACTAGCAGATGTAATACACTCATATTCTTTGTATGTGATGTTAGGCTGGTTTATTGGTAGATATTGGTTAGTTGGTAGACAAAATGTCTGTACTGATACATCAAATTTAAAGGCAGATTGGTCTTAACTTGTAGGCCACTTCTATTGATTTTCAGGTCAAAGGTCATGGGCATTTTATTCGTTGTGTACACCAATTGTTATCAGACTGATAACTAAAAAACTCTTTACTTAAAATTCATTCATAGTCATCAGGTCAAAAGGTTAAGAAGCATTTTATTAGGCATACAATAATACTGCTATCTGCCCAATAACTTGAGAACTTGTTGTCATCAAACTTCATTGACAGATTAATCAATACTTGTTAAATTTAATTTTAAAAGGTCAAAGGTTAGGAAGCTTTCTGCTCTCTGTCCATTCAATAACTGGGGAACCCTATATCTGTTCGTCATCAGTCTTCTTGGCAGGTTGATCATGAATAGCAAACAACTTCTTGAATAGTTTGTTGAAAGGTCAAAGATTGGGAAGCTCTCTGCTCTTTCCATCCTATAAATCTTTACATGATAGTCATAATACTGTATCATGAATATTTTCAGTGGTTGTTCATTTTTTTGCAGAAATTCAAAATATTTATGTAGATAAATGTTGGTACAGAAATTGTAAATTCAGAAAATAATGTACTACCTTCAGCCATTGAAAATACCAATTACATGGTATTTCAAGGGTAGGTTTATAGTGTGTAGCAGATGACTCATTAATTTTCAGGTGAATGATCATGAGGTCATCTGTTATGCATAAAACTGATTTTGACAAATGTGGAGCTATCAAACTTCATTGATTGTTTGATTATTAGGAAATGATCCCTATCAAAGGCAAAGGTCACAATGTTTTATATATGTGCTATTTTTTGGGAGAAGGGGACTATATTTTTCACAAACATTTATGTTTCTAGCTACAATATGTAAATAGAATATTACTGATAATATTTTTTGGTATCATTGTTACAGGAGGAAGCTGGAGAACTAACTCCAACTGAGACTGAAACAAAGTTTGCTGAACTTGCTGAAACTGAGTTAAACCTTGAGAAGCCAGGCATAAAGACATCTGAGTTCAAATCCCAACCTCTTACAGAAACCACACTGGAAACCACACCAACTGAAATTTCAGATGTTTCAGAACAAACGGCATCTCTAACTTTCGTTCCCGAAGATAAAACACAACCTGAGACGTCTGCAGCTGAAGAATCCTTAGCTCCACAATCTGAATTGTTAGGTGATAAGACAAAGGTTTCAGAGATAGTATCTGAAGCTCCAGAAAAGACAGATGAGAAAATCGTGGAAAAGGAAGAAGTTCAACCAAAGAAAGACATTCTGCTTGTGAGAACTGATGAACTCCTGGAAAAGGAAGGTAAAGATGAAGTTTCAGAATTTGAGACGCCTGAAAGTAAAGAATCAGCTGTATCAGAGGTTGAAACTGACATGGAAAAGATTACAAAAGAAACAACAGAATCCCAGACGAAACCTGTTTCAAAAGATCTTGCTGAAACAACAGATGAAGTACCTTCAATGGTAACAAAACAGACTGAAGAAACTGAAATTGAAATTCAGCTTGAAAAGCCTTCTAGAGAGTCTCTAGCAACGAAAACAGATGTTGTTTCTGAAAGGCTAGAAGAATCTGAGGTGTCACCTGTCACTGATGTAAAAAGTGATCTTGTTGAATCTTCTGAGGTTCCAGATGCACTACAGATCACTGAGTCCAAGAAACCTTTGGAATCCAAGGTTGAAGTAGAGGCAACAGAAACTGGTCCCATACTTACTGATGTTGCTGAAGTTCAACCAGCTGAGACAAAGGTAACAGAAGAAATTGTCGTGGAGGTAAAGAAACCAGAGGAAGAAATAACAGAGGTGAAAGAAGCCCCAACATCAGAAATCCCAGAGGAAGTATCACAAGAAGTAAAACCTGCTGAGAAGGAGGAAATTACAATCACAGTTACTCCAGTAGAGGGAAAAGAAACACCAATTTTTGTATCAGCAGCTGAACATGAAGCACCCAGATTCTTACTTCCTTTGACAGACATTACAGTCATGGAGAACACTACACTAAGACTTGAAGTGACATTTACTGGCTCAGCAGAGATAATTGTGAAATGGTACCTAGATGGAGAGGAGATTGTGCCATCAGAGGACATTGATATTATCACGGAGAGCTACAGAAGTGTGATGGTCATCCACCAGGTCTTTCCTGAGGACGAGGGTGAATACTGGGTAGAATGCACCAATGTGGAGGGAAAGGCAAAGTCCACATCATACCTCACTGTTCTTCGTAAGTATGATATTGTAATATAATGGTGTGGTAATATAAATACTCATTTTGAGATAATTAATGAAAGAGGAATAATTTACTGATGTATTTCATAAAAAGGAAATGATTTAACTGCCCTTTCCTGTGAATTGCTGTTGCAATGCATTAGTTTTTCAAATTTCCTTCCACAAGTTGTGCTCCCTTTTCCACAGATATTTTCCATGATTTTAGCACATTCCCACCTTAGAAAGTCCTATCTCTATACCCATGGCAAAATACATGTAAATCATCAATTTATTATAGTACTCTTAAACTTAAAAGCACTACAAATGTTTTGACAATGTATGCAGTTAATTTTTTTTAAAAATAGAGCTGAATTAATTAAACCATCAACAATTTCAGATGGCAGTTATAGTGAAAATTCTTTAAAGAAACTGATTTGTTTGTATGTGAAAGGCATCATTGGTTGATTATATCGGTTGGAGTTATATGTCCAAGCAAGAATCTTTCACTCTTATGGATATATAAACGCGTTAAGTGATGTGAAATTTTGACTTGTGCTGGATATTTTTGAGTCATTTACCAGTTAGGGTTTTTTATTGTTTCAACACTGACTGTAACTTAAAATCCAATTTTTGAAAGTTTCATCCAAAACATCCACAACTTTTACTTCTAATGCCAAGCACTTGATGAAAAAATCAACATCTTTAATAACTTGTGTCTATCATTGGTGTTTGAGGGAAAATAAACATGTTCAAAAAATATATTGATATTTAAATTAATGATTGTAAAATAAAGATTGTATGATTTACTCTTTACCATTCCCATGCACGCCTATACCATGCATTGTGATACCTCCCATTTTAGCATTGAGTGCACCATCTAGTGCTGTTCCTTCTGATGATGAATCTGCAAGGGAAGCACAACATCAGCCATCTGAAATCGAAAAAGAGATTCCAGCTCCCAAAGATGAAAAGAAAGTGACATTTAGAGAGACAGTGGAGGTTTGTGAAACATACTTGGATGAATTTTCTACAACAGAAGAAGAATCTGTGATGGAAGAGGTTTCTTCAGACGAGGAACCTTTCCCAGAGCAAGAAGACTGGTATAAAGAAAGCTCTTCGGAATTGCTTCCAGAGGAAGTAAAAGAGAGTATATCTGAGATAGCTGCTCCTAAAGATGAAGCTGTTATTGAAGAAAGAGATGTAATTGAAAAGGCACCAGAAACTACTGTTGTATCCAAAACCACGACATCACAAGATATTCTGCCTGAAGAGGTATCACCTGTAGAGATTGCTGCACCTCAAGGAACAAACTATTACAGAAGAAAGAGAGACAATAGAGATAGTGGCAGATGTAACAAGCCAGAAGACACCATTGATGAAGAGCAAACTATGGAGAAAGAAACACAAGATATTCCACAAGAGGAAAGCAAACCTACAGAAGTTTTTACTGAAACTATGGAAATTTTACCAAAGGAAGAGGCTGCCCCAGTTGAAGAAGAGGCCACAAAGACCATTGAAATAATGCCTGAAGCTGGTCCAGTATCTCTGGATATTGATATTTCTCTGGGGAAAGAAAAAACGGAAATCTCAAAACTGGAAACTAACTATTGTTGTAGAAGAAATTGTGGACACTGAGGAAATCATTTGAGATAATTCAAGCACCCAAGATAGTGATGTAATATCCACAGAAACGATGAGCAAAGAATCCTGTGGAAATAATATTTTTGCCTGGAAGGAAACCCAGTGGCAAGATGTTAGAAACGTGCGAGGAAAGACTCAACTACTTCCTCTGGGAGCTACCCCGTTGAAGAAAACATGGAAGAAGATGTGAAGGAAGGGGAGCAGGAAGATGAACTTCAACGAAACAGTTGAAATAACTTACCCGGATATTGAAAGACAGAAAACTGAAAACATCTCCCGACATGGGTTCAGTTTACTACTGGAAATAGATATTCTGGCCACAACTTCAGTCACACAGATTGATAAATGGCTGAAGAGTATCCTCTACATCAGAGGTTGCTGACCAACAGAAGGAAATAACTGAGAAAGAGAAGCAAATCCAAATGTCAGAGATAGTTACTCCATCAGAAACCATTGATAAACCAATGGAAACAACAACAAAAGATCTTGAACAATCTGAGGAAGATAAACCCAAAGAAGAGATATTTGCTGAAAGTTTAGAAATTTCACCCAAGGAGGAGGAATTGCCAACTTCAGAGAAAACAGAGAAGATGATTCAAATATCACCTGAATCTGGACCAGTCTCGTTGGACATTGATATCTCAGTGAACAAAGAAAAGACAGAAATTAGCAAACTTGAAACAACTGTTGTGGAAGAGGTTGACACTGAAGAGATTATAGAAGAGGTTGAAGAACAAGAAGACACAAAAGTAACAGAAACCTATAAACAATCTGTTACAATTAAACCTGAAAAACAAACTTCTGAAAAAGTTCTGCTTGAAGAGGTAACTCCTGTGGAGATTGCTGCACCTGAGGAAGAAACTGTTACAGAAGAAAAGAGGACAATCGAGATAGTGGCAGATGTACCAAGCTCAGAAGACACCATTGATGAAGGGAAGCAAACTATGGAGAAAGAAACACAAGATATTCCCCAAGAGGAAAGCAAACCTACAGAAGATTTTACTGAAACTATGGAAATTTTACCAAAGGAAGAGACTGCCCCAGTTGAAGAAGAGCCACAAAGACCATTGAAATAATGCCGAAGCTGGTCCAGTATCTCTGGATATTGATATTTCTCTGGGGAAAGAAAAAACGGAAATCTCAAAACTGGAAACTACTGTTGTAGAAGAAGTTGTGACACTGAGGAAATCATTGAAGATATTCAAGACCAAGATAGTGATGTAAAATCCACAGAAACATACAAAGAATCTGTGGAAATTATTCCTGAAGGGAAACCAGCTGAAGGTAGAAACCATAGAAGAAAAATCCCAACAATCCCCAGTTGAAGTCATGGAAGCCCAGGAATCAGAAACTGAAACACCACATATGGAAATAACAGATGAGGAAAAAGAAATTGAAGCTCCTAAGAAGGAAGAATTAGTTGAAAAAAGAGAGCAAATAGAAATGAGTGATACTTATGGTCAAAAGGAGATTATTGTTGAGATACCTGCAACACAGGAAGAATCAATAACAGAAGAAGAAACAGTAGAAAAAATACCAGAAAAATCTACGACATCTACTGAAATCTCAAAAACTAATGTTCAGCATCCTGAGGAAGCTAAAGAGGATGTTGCAGAGATATCACAAGAGGTGACTGAACAGCCACATATCCAAATGATTCATGACAATGAAGAAAGAGTTTCAACAGCTGATAAAGTGGCAACAGTAACAGATGAAAGCATACCACACACAGAGGGAGAAATAAAGGAGATCAAGTCAGATATAGAAGTTGAGGCTCCTAAAGAAGAAATAACAATTGAAACTCGAGCAACTGTTGATGTGAGTGAGAAAGAGAAGACATGTGCAACAGAGGACACCCCAGAGCAATTGGCTATGCTGTCAGAGGAGGTTAAACAAGACCAAATGGAACATGTTGAAGTATCCATTGATAAAGAAATGCCACTTGAGGAAATTAGTGTAAAATCAACACCTGCAGAGAGTGATGTGCAGTTTATTTCCGGGGAAGAGACAAAAGAACTGTTGCAAGCATCACAGGAAAAACCTACAATTTCACCAGAAGTAGAATCAACTGTCTCTGCTCTCACACAGGATAATGAGGAATCTCTTGCACCAGAGAGCTTTGTAGAGAAACCATTGGACGAACAAGTGGAAAAAGTGAGAGAACAAGTTCAAGATGTAGTCAAAGAAGATAAAGCTTCAATTCCAATTGATAGTGCTTTTGTGGTAGATGTCAAAGAGAGTCTCTCTCAGCCAACTGATGGGCAATTAAATGAACTTTGCACAAAGGACATTCCCACTACTACACTTGAAGAAACCACTTCTGAAGTCATTCCTGATATTGAAACAAAACCATCGTTGAACAAACCAGAAATGGATGTAGCAGAACTTGTGATAAAAAGTAAGGAGGAAACATATGAAGAAGAGTCATGGGAAGTAGAAGAAGAGAGAATTGAAGAACAAATTATGGAGACCAAACCAGATGATAGGACATCTATATCTGTTGCATCCACTACTCAGATTATTGAATCAAAAACGGATGATGTTGATAAAGTTGATTTACTGGATAGTGAAACTATCCATACATTTGCTGAAAATTTTTCAAAAGATGTCATCAAGACTGTGTTGATGCAAGAAAGTGAAATTTCAAAGGTCATGCCAGAGGAAACTCAGCAAGATTTAAGAGAATCTGATGTACAAGAACCAAAGGCAGCTGATGTTACTGAAAGCAGTTTGGAAACTAAAGAACACTCAGACATGTTGCCAGAATATAAAGAGGAGACAACAACATCATCAACAATTCAGAAAACTGTTGAGGCCCCTCTCCTGGAAAGAAATGTAACATTTGATTCTGTTCAGGAGACAGAAATGAAAGATAAAGTTGAAATGGATGAAGAGTTATCAGAACTTAATATAGCCAAAGCAGTAACTGAAGATAAGAAAGAAACTGTAGTTTCTCCTCATGAAAGTGATGAAATTATTTCAGAGGCTGACATTTTAACTGAAAGACTCGAAGATGAAGCAAAGCTTGAAGTGACAGAAAAAGATATTCAAATACCTGTGGATGAAACTGTCATTTCATGTGATACCATTGAAGAAAAGGAAGAGAAGAAAGATACTGTTAGTGTAAGTGAACAAGAAGACATACTTGAAAAGAGTTTAGTAGAAAAACAGAAAACATTTGAAGTTCAGGCATCAGAAAGTACTGTACAACATTCAGAATCTACAAACATTGATGTAAAAACATCTGTCGCAGACATGGAAACAGTTGAACAGAGTCTTGAAACAGCAATATCAGAAGAGAGTGCTCTTTTCGACACATTGGAAAAAACACCAGATGAAGAGGAATCTTCAACTGTTGGAGAAACAATTGTTCCATCTACCAAAGATGAATTAAGTGAAAGTGCTAGCGAAGAAACCCAGGTTGTTCCAGTTGAAGAGTCAGCAAATGTAATTGAAGTAGAAGATCTTGATGATAAAATCTTATCTCAGGCTGCCCTTGATGAAACTAAACCAAGTTTGAAAATGCCAGTTACTGAAATGAGTGTTCCATTTGATTCATTAAATGTTATTGGACTGGATGATAAAGAACTTGCTTCAGAAGAAACAACAGAGACAGAAGTGAAAGTAGAAATTGTTAAAGATGAGGAGAAAGAGTTCCAGTCCATTCCATTGAAAGAATCACAAGAACTTGGAGAAATCGAAGTGGTTGATGAAACAACTGAGATTAAAGCAGATACTGATTCAGTTAAACCAAGTCTTACATCTGCAGTTTCTGAAGTCAGTGCACAGTTTGATGCATATGAGAAGACGAAAGATGCAGATAAATCATTGACTGCTGATGAAACAACTGTTGAGAACTTGGAGGAGAAAACATCTGAAATTAACGAAGAGGAATCCATGGCAGTTATCAGTCAAGACACTACTGACTTAAAATTATCTGAGGATTTGGAGGTAGAGACAACCTCAACTGCAGCTACTGACATTGTAAAATCTAGCATAGAGAGACCAGTTTCACAAGTAAGCATACCTTGTGACACAGTAGGTGAAGTTTCAGAAGACCAGGTAACTTTAGCCAAAGAAACATCTGAAGAAGAAATAACAGAAACACCATCTGAGATTGCTGAAATTGAGACCAAAGCTATGCCATCAGAAGAAGTAAAAGTCCTTGAAGAATCAAGGGATATCGGTGAAAGAGATTTAACATCAGCACAAAGTGAAACAGTTAAATTGGAATCAACAGTTGCAGAAACCAGTGTGCCATGTGACATAACTGAAGAGACTGTAGATCTACAACAACCATTTGCTACTGATACAGAAGCACATCCATCTATAGAAGATACACTCGCATCAACTGCAACTGTAGATGTTGAAAAACCAAGTTCGCACACCGCATTATCTGAAATTAGTATACCATCTGAAACAGCAAGGGATAGTGAAGACAAGGAAAAATCACTTGTCGCAAAGGAATTGTTTGAGGAAACTGTCATGGAAAAACCCACTGAAGAGGATGAGAAAGCAACCAAAGTTACTCCGTCAGAAGAGTTGACTGTGGTCAAAGATGTTTTAGCAATTGATGAAAATGTGCCTGCCACAGCTGACTCTGAAACTTCGGAGACACCACTCAAAACTGCAGAAAATGAAATGAACTATTCTTTTGACACATTGGATAAGAAAACAGAGGAGGAAATGCCAGTTATGGCAGTTGAAACAAAACGGGAAGCAATACAAGAAGAAATCACAGACTATGAAAAACAAGAAAGCCTTGTTGTTCCTAGGGAGGAATCTACTGATATTCAAGAATCTAACATCATTGCAGATAAAACTGTCGTGGAATTAGAGGAGGACGTTGTTGAAGCACCCACTGAATCAGCAGTTACTCAAGTTGTTGTTCCATTTGAGGCAGTTGATGAAGTGAAAGATGAACAAGTATTAGCTACATCTGAAGAGAAAATTGAAAAAGAAACAAAAGAAAAATCTTCTCAAGAAACCAAGGAGAAATGTGAAGTTGTTCCAACAGAAGAATGTGTGGAAGAAACAGTTCTTGATATAGATGAAAACCCCGCATCTGTAGCATCAACAGATATAGAAAAACCAAGTGCACAGTCTCCATCCACAGAGATTTGTATTCCATGTGACACAACAGATAAGGTTGATCTAGAACAAACACCAGATGTTGCTGAAGAGACAAAGGAGGAAGAAGTCACAATGTATACTAAAGAGAAAGAGGAAAAAGAATCACAAGTTACCGTTGAAAAAGAATCTGTAGACCTCAAGGAGTCTGAAAACATTGCTGAAAAACCTATTTCTCAGGCAGAATTGCTTGTGACTTCTCCAAGCATTGAGGTACCTCTCAAGGAAGAAGATGTCTCACATGAAGCATTAGAGATAATACAAGAAAAGGAACAACCTCATACAGCCGATGAAGAAATGGTGAAAAGGGTTGATGAAAAAGTAACAGAATTGATAACACAAGAATCTCAAGTTATTCCAACAGAAGAATCTCTTCAGTTGGGAGATACTACACCTGTTAAAGATGAAATTCCTGTCTTAGAATCATCTGCTGATACAGTCAGATCTAGTCTACATACACCTGTCACCGAGGAGAATGTACCCTGTGACTCTGTAGAGGTTAAAGAAAAGGAAAAACTAATTACAGCAGCAGAGGAGGAAATTAAAGAGACTAAAGAAAATGTCATCAAGGAAATGGAGGAAGAAACTCAAGTTACTCATACAGAAGAGTCAGTGTCTCTTCAAGACTCCGAGACTATTGATGAAAGCTTTACAACTAAGGCAGTTGTTGATACAGAAAAATCCAATCAGGAAACACCTGTCTCAGAAGTCACTGTTCCATGTGACACTGTTACTGATATCACAGATAAACAAGAGAGTATAAAAACCCAGGAAACCAGAGAAGAAGAACAAGTAGTCATACCTACCAAAGAAACCATGAAGGAATCCATGGTGATCCCCTCGGAGGAAGTTGTAGAAGAAAAAGATTCTGATTCAATCAGTGACAAACCCATGACTGAGGCAAATATTGACACAGAGAAGCCCAGACTTGAAACAGCTGTGACTGAGGTCAGTGTTCCTTTTGACACTCTAGAGACTGCTGAAGATGACAAGGAAGAACAAAGAGTTCTTGAACAAACTGAAAAAGAAGTTTTAGACCAAGTTGCTGCAAAGAAAGAAGAAGAATCTTATGTAGCTCCTTTGGAGGAAATCGTTGAGACCAAGGATTCTGGTTTAGTAGATGAAGTGACATGCACTGATACAGTAGCTCTCAAAGAAGACAGGGAAGTAGCTCCATCCGAAACACCATTATCCAAAGAATCAGAAACAAGCAAAGTACCCACACATGAAGAAATTATTTCAGAGAATATTACAACTGCATTGGAGGAGTACAGTAATGAAGAAGTCATTGAAAAACAGGAACAAGAAACAAAGGAGAAGATTGAAGTGAAACCCCAAGTTCTGTCAGAGTCTGCTGTTGAAGAGGATGTTTTATCTGATGAAATACTAGAGAAAACAGATATGAATGAAATAAAGAAACTAGCAGAAAATTTTGTTGAGCAGATTTTCCTTGATGCTGTCAAAGAGTTAAAGCAACCAACAGAAGTTTCCGAAGGAACTCTTCAAGAGACGCCACATGATTTACAGGAGGCAACATCAGAGGTGGCAGCAATCGGAACAGAAAGGACAGAAGAGGACAAGACTATTGACAGTACACAGCTACAGCTTGCTGAAAAAGAAGAAATTCTAGAGCAAGAAGCTCCAGATGAAGTAGTAACTACCAAAGTAGAAATTGTAAATGAAGAGGCAATAAAAGAATCTCCTGAAACTGAAGAAAAGGAACAAGAGATATCTGATATAGTGCTGGAGGTTGATACCCTGAAAAAGAAATTTGTTGAAACAGTAGAAGTTCCATCACCTAGATTCATTAGTACGCTGGAAGATGTCACAATCAAAGAGAGCAGTACATTAACTCTACGAGTAGATTTTGAGCAAACATCAGATGTAACAGTGATGTGGTTCTTGGATGGAGCACCAATCGAAAGTACAGAGGAAATCACAATAACTGTGGAAAACAATTCGACAACACTGACGATACAGGATGTTCTGCCAGAAGATGAAGGAGAATACCAGGTGGTTATAGAGAACCCAGCTGGTACATCTGAAACTTCCTGCTACATCACAGTGCTTTGTAAGTATTACAGACACATCATACGTAAAATTAAAACAAAAGTATATCATTACGGTACTTGGAATTTTTCATATTTTATGCTAAATATTTATTACATTAATGACTTTTGATTTTTGTCTTTCAGATACTGTGCATTACAATTTTAAATGGTTGAAAGTGTGTTCTCTTTTTTTCCCTTTTTATGCACATTCACTTTATCCCTTATTTGGTCCTCAAAACACATCATGTTTTCCATAGTTCTTTGCACAGTCTTAGAAAAAAAATCGTTTGATCATATGTTGACTGTTATGTTTTGTATAATCAACAGCCATAGATTCGGAGAAACCAAAGCAAAAACGCAAACCTGAAGTAAGCGAAACCACTGCAAAACCTGACCAAGTCAGCCAAGTCTCCATCCAAGTTCAAGAGCAGCCTGAAGGTGTTGCACTTGAATTGGACATCTCCGAAACGTCAGAGACTAGTGCAGTGGAAGTTTCACTTACAAAGCAAGAGATAGTTAGTTCTGACCAATCCACCATTGAAATCACATTAGGCAGTACCCAGAAACCTGGTAAGATGTTGCAGATTTTTAGCTAATTATCAAAGTTGATCAATAAGTAGACAGGTTCTGGAGAATGCATTTTTGAAATAATAACAATTTCTGGTGAAATTCAGTATACAGACTGAATCCTTTATCATGAGTTCAAGAAAGAAATTTGTAATACACTGCATGGTTATGTAAAAGAATGAAAATTCTGTAAATGTTTTGTCAGAAGTGGAAACATTACCAACAGAAGAGACCCCAGCTGTAGAAACAGCTGAACTAGACATCACAGAGAAAGACAAGGGGGTGGCTGAAGCTCCCCGTTTCACAAAGACCCTCCATCGACAGTTTGAAGTTAATGAGGGATTGTCGATAACACTTGAATGTGAACTTTCTGGAAAGGAGACACCTATTGTTACATGGTACCAGGTAAAGAAAGTTCATTTTTGAACAGTACACTTTCAGAAGGGCTTCAATAATCTGTTTACCATTACAACTAAAAGATCAAGTGATTTTTCCATCTTTATGTGAATTTTTATGTTTTTACATTTTCTTGATAACAGATAGGCCAGTTTCAACCCAGGCAGGTGTGAAATGTAAGAGGACAAAGTAAGCATGCCTTGTCTTTTATGTATTGCAGGATGAAGAGCCAATCACTCCTGATGAACACTTTGTTACCGAGTTTGAACAAGGTATATGTCGCCTGACGATTCACAATGTGTACCTGGAAGATGAAGCGGAGTACAAGTGTGAAGCAGTTACTAGTCAGGGTGTCCTTAGTACAGTGACCGAACTTTTCGTGGAAAGTAAGAATCACCAGTTGATCTGGCAACTTGCACTCCTGGAGTTGCTTTTAACCACTCTCACACAATTTAGAATGAGCAGTGTTGGATTCAGCATTCTTCCACAGGCATTAAATTGTCAAAATTATTAAAGAAAAAAAAAGCCAGAAGTAGTAATATAACCTTTATGGAATGTTTGTTCAAAGATTTGTTTTTTGCAATATTGGATCTTATTTTCCTGTGATTGTTTTGCTGATCCAAATTTATTCAAATCTGACCTCACTTTGCACTTAACAACAAATTTTCCATGTGAGTTTACAAAGAAGACAAACATGAATTTTATAACCTTCCAATCCTGGAATTGCTCTGCTAAAAGTCTGTCAGATTTTTATGATTACCTGCTTTAGTTGCTTGTAGTAGTTAGAGTTTCTATGATGTAGTTTTAGTAAATTGCTTGCTTTGACCTTGAATTATAGAAGTAAGACATCTTGAAATTCAAAAACCCTGACATCAAAGCTCATGGCATTATCACTGTAGCTTTGAATGAGAAATGTGTGCAATGAATGACAACATTTTATACGGAAATGTACAGCCACATTGTCAAGACTCTCTTTCATTAGTTCTGGTTCTTTCATTAATTATGGTTAACATTTCTTTTTTCGTTTATCTCTAATATTGTAAATTTACCATGAATAGGTTCTATTTTTAGAAAACATTTAAGAATAACTTTATTAAGAATTAATAAAAAGAATGTAATGTTAAATTCAAATATGTTCTTTACAAACATATTTGACCTTCAAGTTGTTTTTAGTTCTCGGCTGTGACATATTTAATTGAACAGAAATTAGAGAAAGGATAGACTAAAAGTAATCTTAATACTCTGCAGCTGTACCTTAAAATGAGAACAAGAAAAAAGTTTTATCCAAAAGGGAGTTTCTGTCTTATTTCCCATATTTTATATTTGAATGGGAGCTTTTTTTTGTATTTTAGTTATTTTTTTTAAATAAAATTATTTTGAAAAATCTTATTTGTTCTTTTATTTTTGCATGGTGTGATGGAATGTCGGTAATAAAGGGGTGTGCTATCTAATATATTTAACCGTTATTTCCATTGACAATGTGGCTTTCATTCAGTATTTTCTTCAATCCCAAAATCATTTGTCATTCATTGCATTAAATGTTCTTTTTCTTGACGATGGACAATATTTCATTTGTTACTTTGCATGCAACTTAATCTTTTACCTTAAATGTCATTTAATTTTGTCAGTTCAAAAAAGTGATTTGCATTGAAGGAAGAATGATCGATATTTGATTCTTTTTTCAATTCAGTCATGCATTGAGAAAAAAATCAAAATAAATGATTTATTTCAATTTATTGTGTAAAGTATGTCAAATCCATTCATATTACAGTAACAAAATATTCCATGTGAAGTTTTTAAGATAATCCGAATTTACTCTGTTCCGTTTGTCTAGAGTCGAATGCTGGTGCTTGTGTCTTACTGCATGAGGAAGTCTACAAACTTGAAGTAAATGTCGAAATGCACTGGAAAAAAGTTCCAATCCGGACATTATCCAAACAGTGACCACTGCTTAGTTTTGTTTTGTTGACTGTTTAAATGAGAAATTTCTCAGTTTGATTGTTTTAGATTTACTTGCAGCTGTTTGTTAAACCTTGTTGATCTCACAAACATATCAGCTAAGGAGATGCTACAATTTAATCTGATGTGGTTGTACTTGGTTGTAAACTTTCGAGGAGAACTTGTATTTCAAGACAACCAATCTTTCAGCCATTTACAGAGAAAATTTTAGTTTAATAATATTAAAATTTGGTTCTTTGTTGGTAGATGATCAAAACATGAAACAGTTAACCAAATGAATTTGCACCCCCCTTTCGTCTGATTGATTAGATGACACTCATAGCAGCATTATATTAAAGATCCTGCCAGAATAGATGTAGTTGAAGTAGACTAGTATTGCACACATATATCTATCACCCCAGGATATTTAGATGTAGTAATGTGTAGTCTTGTATTGTTTTAAATGTTCTATTTTGAAAGAGGATAATTTTTGAAATTTAAAGATAATTTTAAAGTTTTAAAGAAACAATTTCATGGAAAAAGTTTCATATCAATATTTTTTTAGAGTATCAATTTTAGAAAGTACTAATTTTGTACCATATTCTTTGAAGTGATAGATGAATGGTTTCTTCAAAAAAAAAAAAAAAAAAGCAAACAAAACATAAAAAAAAATTCTAGAAAAATACATTTCCTTATAGAGCCCCAATCTGATGCTGTGAGTGAGTCTGACCAATCAGATGCTTTATTACCCGATCATGTGACCTGTCCCACAGAAAGCGTACCAGTGTTAGGTTGGCAACCACATTTACCTGAAGATGATAGCATGAATTTGCTGCTTTTAATATTATTTTTTATTTTCATACTTTGGAAAGTTGCAAATTGGATATACAGTTTTGGTAGCTGTTTCTTATTTTGTATTTTCTTTAGTTTTGGTCATTAACTGAGCAAATGAAACAAATATCTCAAAAAAAAAAAGCAATATGTTGTATGACAAATTTTGTAATGTTCAAGTTTTTAATTGAATGAGCAATTAAGATGGAGAAATAATCAGTAGATATTTTGCATGATCAGCTGATATATTATGAACTTGAATAATTATGTTATTTTCCCTTCGTTTTATTTTGTTTGTGCATTTTAATTTATTTTTGTAAACAATTGTTTTACAAGCAAGTTCTGTGAATTTGAAATGTAAGACATGCAGGCCAAAGATTAAGGAAAGGTGAGCACAATTTCATTATTCACCTCAGGAAAATCTCAGGGAACTAAACGAATGTCATCCAATGATCTTGCTTTTAAAACATTTGTGATTCGTAATGCAGGTGAGCTTATTGAATAAGCACACAAATATCTGTATCATCTGTTATAATGAATCCTGATTCTGGATAGTGCAGTTAGTTAAAAACAAATTCAAAATTTGTAAAGGTTTATCCACGGAATCTACCTGTAAAGGACCAAATAAAATTATCTCTACGAAAGCAAACATGTCTCGTCTAATTTCTTGTGCATGTTCTTGTGGATCCTTTTGTTGTAAATCCTTTGTCGGCTTTCTGCATGATCCAGAATCTTTGATGCGCTTTTCAAAACGGCAATGTTTGTTGTACATCTGTTCTACACTGATCAAAAACAATTTCACCTTTTGTTGTCACTCTCTAAAGTAAACATAGAATATTCACAGTTTCGTAAAATTATCAGAATGGATATAATGTTTAATATGAACTACGCTCACCTGCATTTCAGAAGTATATTACTATAGTTGTGTTTCAGATCACTGTCTCTAGTTTTGTTTCAGGTTTTGCATATTTTGATATTTCATGCTCTGTTCACACCGTTGATTATTTTAATTTTTTTTTACTGGTAATACACATATACTTGCTCTTTAATATTTGTCATTTTATAGAAGTAGAAAGTAAATATCGCTTGCCATAGTATATCCATGACTGACGAAATATGAATTATGTGTATTGCCAGGAACAGCGATTATTTTCAATTTCAAGCTTTGTAGATGTTATTTCTTGCCTGTGTGTGCAGCAATAGAAACTGAAAACTTTAACATAACACTAATCGTCAGTAACTGTCATGCGATAATTTTAATATGAAAGGAATTCAGGAACAATGGCTTTAATGTTTTCTAATAAATTTATTCCGATTGGGGACTTCATTAAATTTTATGGATAAATTCATAGAGGTTTCCTGAATTTCTTGTAAAGTGCTAATGCATGTTTTGAGTTTTGTAGACAATGTCCATCCTTGCATGCCTCTGGAATGAAAAAAATTGAAGAACATCACAGCTCTGCAGAATTACAGAGACTGACGCAATGACTAGGATGAATTATGAATGAGGTTGAAGACTCCTCTTGCTGTCAGATGTACTTTCAGACTTTCAAACTTCACTTTGTAAGAATTATTTGAACCAGAGCCACCATCAGAATCTGTTTTTGATAAACAGAGTAATGGCAGATTAATTTGGTGATGGCAATTGTTCAAATATAATTCTGATTTTTGATGGATGTGTTGTCAGTGGAGCTTGAGTAATAAAGTACTTTTGACAGAGGGAGTTTAAAGGGTAATAAAGAAGAAAGAGGTTTGACCTGTTTGTTGAAAAGGTGTCTGAATAATGGCCATTTTGTAGAAAAGTGTCCAAATAATGGCTGGTTTGTAGAGAAATGTCTGTCAGAATAAGGACAAGTGAATAAGGACCAGTTTGTAAGAAAGTAATCTAAATCATGACCCGTTTGTAAAAAAGTATTTAAATCATGACCCGTTTGTAGAAAAGTATCTAAATAGACCCGTTTGTAAAAATGACTGCTCTATATAATGTGCTGTTGTAGGAAACAAGTGTACATCATAAAGACCAGATGGCAGACAATGTTGAAATAATGACCAGTTTGTTAGCTCCTTGGGAAGGCTGTCCGGAAAGCTATTGTCATAACCCTGGTGTCGGCATCACATTTTCAGGAAAATCTTTAGCCTTGGCTATATCTCTTTAACCAATGGGAATAGGACTTTGATATTTCACATGTAGATGTCTCATGAGGAGATCTTTGTTTTGGTACCAGGACTTGTGACCTTGCACTTTGACCTACTTTTCAAAACCTTTAACTGGTGCTATATCTTTTGAATCAAGGGGGATTTGGCTTTAATAGTTCGCATTTTAATAACTTGTGAAGAGACTTGAGACCTAGTGACCTTAGACTTTGACCTACTTTTTAATAACTTAGAACAAAGAGTGATAGGACTTTGGCATTTCATGTATAGATGCTGCGTGAAGAGACCTTTCTTTTTGGTAACAAGATTTTTTTTAGCTAGTGACCCTTACTATGGACTTTAACCTATTTTTCAAAAACTTAAACCTTGACTTTATCATTTGAACCAAGAGGAGAGGAATAGGCTTTGGATATCATCCTACTTGACATTTCATTCAAAACCAGAGCTATTGACCTAGGACTTTTACTAAAGAGGAATAGGGTATATAGTCATGCTTCCCTGAATGAGTGTGTGTCTTCTGACAACTCTGGTTAGAAAAGTTTAAATAATACCCATTTGTAGAAAAGATCTAAAAATGGTACGTAATTTATAAAAAGTACATGTAACATGACCTTATGTTGTAGAAAAATCCTAAATAAATGACCAATTTTGTAGAAAAGTATACTAAACAATGATATTGTAAGAAAAGTCTGAATAATGACCATTTGTAGAAAAGTGATTAAATAATGACCATGTTGTGAAAAGTATCTTCAATAAGACATTTTTGTAGAAAAAGTATTTTAAAGTAATGACCTTAAAATATTAGTAGTGAAGAGTACTGAATAATGACCCGTTTGTTGAAAGTATTTAAATAATGAAACAGATTAGTAGAAAAGTCATCTAATACTAACCAATTTGTAGAAACGCAGTCATAATGACCGCTGTTTGTTGAAAAGCATCTAAAATAATACTGTAATTCTATGCCCTCTGGTAGAAATGTTCCTAAAATGACCGTTTGGTCAAAATGCATCTTGAGAAATGAGCGCCATGTAGAACAGTCTATATTGACAGTTGTAAAAGTATATCTGATTAGTGTGAGTGTCTAACTATGATCAATTTGTTAAAAGTATCTAAAGTAATGTACCCTCTGAGGATCTAAAGTAAATGATATCTAAAGTAATGGAATCGTAACGTTGAACATCTAATAGTAGTGACAAAGTATTAAATAATGACCATTTGTGAGAAGTAATCTTAAATGAATGACCATTGTTGAAAGGTAGTAATAAGAAATGTAGAATGTCTAAACAATGACTGTTTGTAGAAAAGCATTTAATAATGAACCATAAATGTCAATAGGCTTGTTAAAAGTATCTAAATAATGACCCATTTGTTAAAAAGTAATCTAAAATGAATCAGTGTGTTGTAATGTGTCAAGATAATGATAAGTTTTGTAGAAAAGTTATACTAAATAGTGACCCGTTTGTAAGAAGAGCATCTATATAATGACCCATTTGTTAAGAAAGTAATGCTAATATGAATGAACCCATTTGTTAAAAGTGCTAAAATAATGACCATTTGTTTAAAAGAGTCTAAATATGACCATTGTCGTAAAAATGTGGCTAAATAGATGACTCGCATTTTCTAGAAAAAACTTTAAATAATGACCATTTGTTGAAAAGCGTTACTAAATATTGACTGCCAGTTTGTTAAAAAGTATCTAAAATGATGCAGATTGTTGTAAGTGTCTAAATAATGATCATTTATGAAAGTGTCTTAATAGATACCGTATTTGTAGAAAGCTATTATATATATGACGATTTGTTGAAAAGTATGATAATGACCCATTAGTATGAAAAGTACATCTAAAAATGACAGCCATTCATGATGTAATTGACGATTAAATAATGTCTAAAGTAATGAACCTTGTGTAGAAAGTAGAATATGACCCATTTAGAAGGTATATCATATGAGCCATTTGGATTGAAAAGTATGATAAATAATGGACGTCTTTTAGTTTAAAAGTATCTAAATATGACCATTTGTAGTGTAAAGTTCTAATAATGCCCATTTGATGAAAAAGTATCTAAATTAATGACCCTTGTAGAAAATATCCTATATTATGACCATTTTGTGAAAAGTAATGAAATAATGACCCTTTGTAAAGAAAAGTGATCTAATGTAAAGGCAAAGATAACGAACAGTGATCAACTACTCGTAAGTCCTAAATAGAATACAAACCAAAGAGTGGGCAAATCACGGACCCCTGGACACACTCAGAGGTGGGATCAGGTGCCTAGGAGGAGTAGCATCCCTGTTGACAGGTCACACCCGCCGTGAGCCATAGTCTTGATCAGGTAAAGGAACAATCCGTAGCCAATCAGTGTGTGAAAAACGGCTTAACAATGGCTATGTTAAACACATCAGACAGCATTTGGACTCAATGTAATAGTCATATTGGTAAACTAAATTGTTATAACGACATAGAATTTACGAATGACTGCTTTAAACATGACTGTTTGAAACCCTGCAACATACAACTTGTCTGTACGTAGCTTGCCTCGATTCAAAAAAGCGATCGTACGCAGACAAGCCTCTTGCGTATCGAATAAGTTGAGAGAATACACACAATATGCAGGTGATGATGAATATTGCTACATAAAATGGGTAAGTTGACGATGGGGAGAAGCTGAAACTAATGACCAAATTTGTAGAAAGTATCTAGTGACTTGTAGAAAAGTACTGAATAATGACCGTTTGTTGAAAAGTATTTAAATATGAACATTAGTAGAAAAGTATCTAAATAATGACCCATTTGTAGAAAACGTATAATAATGACCTGTTTTTGTAGAAAAGCATCTAATAATAACCCATTGTTGAAAGTATCTAAATAATGACATGTTGTAGAAAAGTATCTAATGATGACCCATTTGTAAAAAGTATTTAATCATGAATCCATTTGTGAGTTCCCATATAAATTTGTAGAAAGTAATCTAAATAATGATGCCCGTTATTGTATCAAAGTGTGTCTAATAATGTGCCATGTTTTGTAGAAAAGTATCTAATAATGACTCGTTGTAGAAAAGTCTCTAAAAAATGACCCATTTGTTGAAAAGCATCTAAATAATGACGCAAGTGTGTAGAAAATGTCTAAACAATGACCTGTTTTTGTAGAAAAGGCTTTGGATAATGAACCCATTCTAGAGAAGTGGTCTTAAATAATGCACCATTTGTTGAAAAGTATTTAAATAGTGACTAGTGTGTAGACAAATCTCTCGACATGGACTGTTTGTAGCAAAGCATTTTTAAACTAATGAACCAATTTGTAGAAAAGTATCTAAATAATGACCCTTTGTTAAAATGCATCTAAATGGATGACCCATTTGTAGAAAAAGTAAATAATGATCTGTTTGTAGAAAAGCATCTAAATAATAACCATTTGTGAAAGTATCTAACAAATAATGACAATGTAGAAAAGTATCTAATGATGACCATTTGTAGAACAGTATCTAAATGATGACCATTTGTAGAAAAGTACTAGTAATGACAATTGTAGGAAAAGTATCTAAATAATGACTTCGTTTGTATAAAAGTTTTCTAATAGTGAACCAATTTGGTGAAAAGTATCTAAATAATGACTCGTTTTGTAGAAAAGTCTCTAATAATGACCCATTGTTGAAAAGCATCTAAATAATTGACCAGTGTGTAGAATGTCTTAAACAATGACCTGTTTGTAGAAAAGCATTTGGATAATGACCCATTTCTAGAGAGTTGTCTAAATAATGACCCATTTGTTGAAATATTTAAATAGTGACTAGTGTTGTAGACAAATCTCTAGAACAATGAACCTGTTTGTAGAAAAGCATTTAAATAATGACCAATTTGTAGAAAAAGTATCTAAATATTTGACCCATTTGTTTAAAAAGTAATCTAAATAATGATCAGTGTGTGTAATGTGTCTAAATAACGATCAATTTGTAGAAAGGTATCTCTAATAATGACCTGTTTGTAGAAGACCAACTATATATGACCATTTGGTTTGAAAGTATGGAAAATATGACGCCGTTAGTAGAAAAGTAATTTAAATAATGAACGCCATCTTGTTTAGAAAAGTATCTAGTGATTGTAGAAAAGTACTGAATAATGACCCCGTTTGTTGAAAATATTTAAATAATGAACAATTAGTAGAAAAGTATCTTTAAATAATGACTCATTTGTAGAAAACGTACTAAATACTGACCCATTTGTTGAACAAAGTATCAAATAATGACCAATGTGTAGAAAATGTCTAGACAATGACCTGTTTGTAGAAAAGCATTTAGATAATGACCGCCATTTCTAGAGAAGTGTCTAAATAATGACCAATTTGTAGAAAAGTAATCTAAATGATCGACCCATTTTGTTAAAAGTATTAAATAATGACCCATTTGGTTGAAAGAGTATTAAATAAATGACAGTGTGTCAGAAAAATGTCTAGACATGACCCATTTTGTTGAAAGTATCTAACTAATGACCAGTGTGTAGGAAAAATGTCTAGGACAAGACCTGTTGTAGAAAAGCATTTAGATAATGACCCATTTCTAGAAGGAGTGTCTAAATAATGACCCATTTGTGTTTGAAACGTATGCTAAATAATGACCCATTTGTTAAAAAGTCATCTAAATAATGAACCAATTTGTTAAAGTATCTAAATAATGATAGTGTGTTGGTAATGTGTCTAAATCATTGATAAGGTTGTAAAAAGTAAATCTAAGTATGACGCGTTTTGTAAGAAGAGCATCTATATAAATGACCCATTTGTTGAAAAGTAGTGGAACAAGTTGACTCAATAAGAAAAGTATCTAATAAGACCATTTGTAAAAAAGTATTAAATAATGACCCATTGTAGAAAAGTATCTAAATAATGAGCCCATTTGTTGAAAAGTAATCGGAAAATAAATGACCCGTTGTGGAAAGTATCTAAAATATGACCCATTTGTAAGAAAGTTATCTAAAATAATGCACGCCATTTGTAAGAAAAGCATCTAAATTAATAACGCATTTGTTGAAACCAGATTGGTCTTGAAACTAATGACTTTTGTTAAAAAAATTTAAAAATAATGACCCGTTTTGTTGAAAAGTGTCCTGAAGAATGAACCATGAATTCTATGAAGTGCCATTTCCATTGACACATAATTGATTTTACTTCTGTATAGTTTGAGTTATGGGAACATTTAAATGAAGTCAAAATGTATAGAAAAAGTTATAAACAATTTCAAATCAATTCTTGTCAGTCTGTTTTAATGACAGAGTTTTTGAATCCAATAGGAATTTCACTGATTTAGTTGGAACACTTGGTTAAGAGGTGTTAGGAAAGAAACAACTCAACAATTAAATGTTTAACAACAGACTTTTAAGATTTTATTTGAAAAATAAAGTAATCTTTTATTTAACAAATATAAATACTTCCAGGTAAATTACAATTAATGAAATGATGTTTTATCTTATCCACACTGTTTTTGATTATTCAAAAAAGAAGCATAAGTCCAGTTGTTTTGTCCAAAATGATACTTGGAGTAATTTTCTTATATTTTCTCAACTGATATTAATATCATAGAATGATTGAAACATAATGACAATTTGTAGACTTTTATCCTAATTCACACTTTTAATTAACTGTATGAAAGAAATTTCCTGCATGCATCAAATTGATTACGATGATGAAAATCTTAAACGTTGACAGAATTTGGTTGGGAGAGCTTCTAAAACGACATTTCAACTTTTAACCTGTTGTATAATTTGGTGGGGCTCTTTAACGAATAGATGCATACTTTCCCTAAAACTCTAAGGTATTGAAATTTGTATCGGAAAAGCATCATTTATTTGCCTTTTAGGGTTTATTTCTCTCAAATGACCATCTAATGCTTACTTAAATATGAAAAAAAAAAATGAGAATGCAGAGTATCTAAGTTGATTTTTTACTGCTGGTTTGTAAGTAAAGTTATATACAATTATGCTAGTACAACTGTAATATGGTAATTTTCACACCTCAATCATAGATTTATAGCCTGGGTACATATAGACCTGTATGTGAAAATAAAATGCATTCAATTTTCCTCTTTTATTGCACTTTATCTTTTATGAATGTGTTTTTTTTTTCATGGAAATGATTTTTGGACTTCTCAATGGAAGTTAAAAATTTGTTGTAATGATAGGAATAATGTAACCATTAATTCGTTCAAAATGTTTTAATGCAGTAATGCCCTTGACAAAATAAACCTTTCATTTTAATTTCAAACAGAAGAGCTTCCCAAAAGCGAAGAGGAAGCCTGTCCTTGCCAGAGGTCAAGGACACACTTGATGATTGGAGGGTCCAGTGTTGAGACCATGAAAAAGTGGCCCCCAGAAAAAATCAGAAATTACAAAACAGTTGAATTCACAAGAAGTGATGACATGCACTTCTGAGACGGAGGAAGTTTCTTTCGAGATTGTGACGCGGAGTCGACTGAGATTACTCCGCTGGATCATCACAGTTCAGACTGGTCCAGGCTTCTCCTGAAAAGACCAGGAGTTCCCTCTCACGGCAGCAGTTCCAGAGGTCTCTGAGGTCGTCGGCCAAGGAGAACTGAGGAGTTGATCAGTGAGGATGTAGATGAAGGACAGATGATCCGAGAAAGTTGTGACAGAGGAACTGCTCAAAGCCAGAGGAGGAACTAACTGTATCACAATTTGTCCTGGAAAAGGAAGTGGATGAAAGTTTGGAATTGAAAGGATGAAGCTGCACCTGAGATCCCCAAGGGGAAGCACCTAGTTTTTTAAACAAACAAATCTGACGAAAATTTTTTTTTTGGGTTTTGTTACTGGAAGGAAAACCTGTCAGTCCGATGTGTTGTCACTGGAATCCAAGACAAAACTTGTGTGTTATTGGATGATGCAGTGATAGACAAGACTCAACAACATACAGGTAAATAGAATGTAACTATATATAAATGTATGACCATAAAGAAATTGGGGAAACTACCAACGCTCTCAGCTTGTGGTTCAATTTACACTGCCAATACCACACAATAGCGCCACCTACCACACACTCTCAGCGCTGCTATCAGTCTACACCTCCTTACACACACAAAGCCCACCTACCACACACTCTCAGATGTGATCAGTCTAACACCTCCTTCAACACACAAAGCGCCATACCACATCACTCTCACAGATGTGATCAGTCTACACGTCCTTTCACACACAAAGCGCCACTACACCACTCTCAGCTGTGATCAGTCTACACCCTCCTTTCAACACCCAAAGCGCCACCTACCACACACTCTCAGCTGTGACAGTCTACACCTCCTTACACCAAAGCGCCACCTACACACACTTTCTAACGTGTGGATCCGGATTTGTTGAATAGGTCCTTCACATCCCCTTGCGTGTCCGTAAGGGCGATAGAATGGGGCGGTCATTCGGATGAGACCGAAAAAAAACCGGGCCCCGTGTCAAGCAGGTGTGGCATGATTAAGACCTCCTGCCAAAAAGGCCCTGAGTGCCGAGCATAGGCCTAAATTTTGCAGGCCCTTCACTGGCATTTGGTGGTCTCCCTTATGAAGGTGAACTATCTCGGTGGACGTAAACAATCAATAATCATCAATAACCATACACACACAAGCGCACCACCAACACTTCCTCAGCTGTGATCAGTCACACCTCCTTACACACAAAGCGCCACCCTACACCACAACTCTCAGCTGTGATCAGTCACATCCTTTCACACCAAAGCGCCACCTCCAACACTCTCAGTGTGATCAGTCAACACATCTTAAACACAAAGCGCCACCGTACCACACACTCTCAGCTGTGATCAGTCTACACTCTTTCACACACAAAAGCACTCATTTTTGAATTAATAATTAACAGATCAATTTTCATTATCTCAAAAAGTGGATATACAGAATGCTTGAAATATATATTACTAAACTAATGCTAAATGATACAATTCATTCTCCTTTGCTTAAGTTTGACACAATGTCAGCTTATGTATGATGACACACCCAGACATGTGCACGTTATATAGTGTTACCTCTACAAAGTTCAATCCTAAATGTGGATCTCTTTCATAAAGCTAGACTGCATAACGAAATATAGGGGTTCTGTATCATTTGCTGTGATTTCAGACTGAGTACACATCGGATTGGAACCTGTACTTTGGACTATCGACAAGACTGTTAAACGGAAGAAATGAAGGCGAATACGTTTTGCCAGGCCAACAAATCAGGAAGGTACTGCAACGAAATGGCTGAGCTTACGCTAAAAGGTCGTGTTCAGAAACCTTTGATTCGGTAATGAATGTGTATGATGCTTGTATAGATTTTGTAATGTTTTTGTGAACCAATTTTCTTTGTCACTATGTAAGTTTCTGAATCAACAGAAAGTATCACACTTTGGATGAATTAATCAGTTTTGAATCAACACAAGTCCAGTAGTGCTTTCGATTTTGTTCTTACCAGAAACATTCATTGTTTGTGTTTCAAAATCAATGAAGGAAAGTTGGTTTCACAATATACATTTTAGACTAAGTTCTAATATTTGAATTATACTTCCCTATATGTCTTATTTGGAAGTGATTTATTAATCTTAAGATTTCCAACATAAACTATTCACTCTTTATGCTTATAAATTGACAAAGCCATTTAAATCAACATGATGCAGAGTCTTCTAAAAATATCGCGTATTACAGAGGTTTCATAGGCAGGGAATATGTGAACTAATTTCTTTACTTAATGAAAGACCTGAACAATCTGAATTTAGTCGTTGGAATTAGGATTCTTAAGGCTCTTGTAACGGTATTTAAGTTTAATTTTGATGTGTTATAACTGAAGATTGGCATGAATGAAGTTGGATAATTAGATTTATAATTATATGAAATAATGATTTTAATACTGTTTGATTTCAACTTATTTTAAAATTTCCAAACTTTTAGTTAAGCACATTGAATTAATTTAGCTCTGGAGATTTTTCATTAAATTTGTATAGATGAGAACTTAATTTTAAAAAAGGTAAATCCGTATTAAAATATTTTGTTGATCGGTGGTCTTATTTTTATTTATGGTGTTTCTTAGATATTTTTTTTAATTTGTTTAGTGTTATCATTATATTTTCTAACAAAGACCTTTCTTGTAGAACAGTCCATACTGGCTTCCCT
>CAJDSM010029086.1:0-11936 GCA_903981925.1 Ostrea lurida
CAGCTATTTCGATAGTAAAATTGTTTAAATAATAGGGGAGGGGGCAATGAAGGGATAGTGCAATACTTGACAATATTTGACAAATAGAATAACTAGTTTTTCATTTCGGAGTTGGAGTCATATTTTGTTATTGAAAATATTCAATACACCCATTAAAAGTCGTACAATGATAAAACGTAGTGACAAAACGCACCAACAAAAATAATGTTAATGGTTACCATGGAAACACAAAGCCCGCTTGGTAATATTCTTATTTGCTTTACTAATCTTTATGATTGAAATTTTATATAAAAAGTGAATTTTTTGTGACGTAGGTCTTTACAAAGCTGTTCAATATACCTTTTTGTGTTGTCATGGCAACCGCTTTGAATTTTATCAAAAGATAGAGAAAGTGCTATTTTTTGTGCTTTGAATTCAAATTTCATCAACCAATTCACATAACTTGATAAGTAATACTCTTTTCAAAAATTATATCTCCTTTCCAACCGGTGAGTTTGCTTTGTGTAGTTTTTATATAGCTAGGATTCTCTTTATTGCTAAATTCAAGAAAACACAAAAACATCACAAAATTAAGCCCTGATGGTCAAAAAACAACATGGACAATTTCTTTTTAAAAGTCCATTTTTAAAAGACAAATTACTCCTGAACATATTGCTATGTACAATGTAACATGACTTGTTCGCTACATATTGAAATGGCGCAAACCTTACCTTAATTTGCGTGATCAAGTGAAAACTCTACATCATCGCTAAAAAGCTAGCTCACTAGAGAGACAGTACAAGTTTCCTTTTAAACTATGCGTTACACAACTATTGATTGATTGATTTATTATTTATTGTTTTACGTCCCACTCGAGAATATTTCACTCATGACTTTAACTTTGCAATCAACTTTCCCTTTCTATGTAGTAATATACCACTATCACCTGCTTATGGTGTGTATATCTCCCAGTTGATTCGATACGCAAGAGCATGCCATGCGTATGAGGACTTTTTAAAGCGAGGCCAACTACTACACACAAAGTTGATGCTGCAGCTGGGTTATAACGAATCTCGTTTAAAGTCATCATTTCGCAAATTCTACGGTCGCTATAATGACCTTCTTTGCGATTACAAATTATCACTAAGTCATATGTTGACTGATTTGTTTCATCATACCCTTTGTTAGACTGTCATTTTCCTACTGGATTTGACTACGGGTAATCCCGTTTACTTTATTTCGACTAAGGATCACGGCGGGTGTGACCGGTCAGCAGAGGATGCTTACTCCCTCATGGCACCTGATCCTGCCTTCACTTTTGTCGGAGGTCCGTGTTGCCCTGCACTCGATTTTGTATATGTTTTTTAGGATTAAGATTACGTTTGACACAATGTTAGCTTCGCCGTTTTGTATGGAGACGTCACCATTGCCGATGAAGGGTTGCAAAATTTAGACCTGTGCTCGACACTCAGGGCCTTTGAGCAGGGAGGGATCTTTATCGTGCCACACCTGCTGGGGGCACCGGGGCCTCGGTTTTTGCGGTCTCATCCACACAACTACAAAATCCCCTAACTTGAATATCAAAACTTGGTTTGAAATTATAAAGAGTTATCATGGATTTAGAATTCATAAACAAACTATGATGGATTAATTATGAAGAGTGTAAGTTTATTTTAGCGTTTGTTGGGGTGGCATCCGGATTACTACGCGCAGATAGGCAATCTCTATAGCCGGACCATAGGTTACTCGGCTACCCGGCGGCTAAAAACCCAATGCAATTGATCTACCACTGAAAACAAAGGAATTAAGATTATATTCCAAGTCGTGTGTATCACTTACTCCTTCTAAAATCTATTTTCCAATATTTTATTTATTCAATAAGCTAATGGACTGTGAAGAAGAATTAAAGGAAAGTACAGTGACTAACCTAATTTAAAAGAGAAGAAATTTTTGAAAAGGGAATCAAGAAGTCGCGACAAGTCGACACCTGAGATAACAGCCATTTTACCAGTATCTAAAAACAATAAACACAATTTTTCTTGTCCAATTACCCTGAATTGCTTGCAAATGTCCACTATCGACACAAAAGTCCCCGAGGATTATCCTATTTTGTTATTACTTATTTGCAGACAGTCATGGCAGCCCCCATTAGGAGCCATAATAACGAATTTCTCAACAATGTGCTTCATTTATCTTCTATGGTTAATGTATTGTTGAACCTTTTCCATTTTTCCGGACACAGTTTAGAAATAGATGGCACGTTTTAATCATTAATAACACATGCATGCGAGGAATATCGATGAAGATATTGTTCAAAGGTATTCACAAAAATCTCGCGAGAATTCAGTTTTGAGCAGAGGTTGTTCGTCATCGAGAACAAACTCTAGATGAAAGCACGCGAGTTTTAGTGATCAGAACAAATATACATAAAACATCGATACGCGTAACATGGATTATGTGGCGGTCAAATATACATAAAACACTGATTACACATTGAATTCTGTATGGTGTTGAAATATTACATAAAACACTAGTTACACAATGAATTACACTGATTATGTATATACATGTACATCCTTCACCCGACTGCTTTGTAGATATAGTTATCTGTTCATTTTATCAATTGCTTCAATGTGAGGGTCTTAAAATTACGCTACTAACAAAACAGTTGATGTTGCAGGTTATAAACGAATCTCGTTTAAAGTCATCATTTCGCAAATTCTACAGTCGCTATAATGACCTTGTTTATGATTACAAATTATCACTAAGTCACATGTTGACTGATTTGTTTCATATCCCTTGTTAGACTGTCATTTTCGTACTAGATTTGACGAGGGTAACCCCATTTACTTTGTTTCGACTACAGGCTCACGGAGGGTGTGACCGTTAGCAGAGGATGCTTACTCCTCCATGGCACCTGATCCTGTCTTCGCTTTTGCGGGGTCCGTGTTGTCCTACACTCGAATTTTTATATATGTTTCTTTGGGACTATGATAACGTTGTTTACTTCGCCAATTTGTATTGATATTGATTGATGTTGATGTTGTTTAACAATTTTTCACTCATGGAGACGACACCATTGGCGGTGTAGGGTTGCAAAATTTAGGCCTGTGCTCGGCGCTTATGGCCTATTTGAAGGGAGGGATCTTTATCGTGCCACACCTGCTGTGATACGGGACCTTGGTTTTTGTGGTCTCATCCGAAGCACCACCTGTTTAAGTCGCCTCCTACGACAAGCAAAGAGTGCTGAGGACCTATTCTATCCCGGATTCCCACGGGTACGCTATTTTAATAGAAATTGAAACGAGACTGTAAAACTATTGAAGAGAGTTACGCATTTAAAAACTCATCTTGTAGGAACTAACCATATCAACGAATTGATGATTTATTCAAAAACAATTTCGAGTATCTGCCATACATAAGGGCTGTTTATTGACGTGCCTTTAACTAGTCATTGATTTGATATATTCATGTACATCGATATATGTATTCGATTCTCCAGCAACTTGGTCATATTACCAAGGTAATAGTTTTATAGTGTTCCTCACGAATAATGCAGAATATAAACATTTTCGACAGGAAGTGCTTTCCAAATACCCAGGACATGAATCTGTATGCTGATAGTATTTTCCTGGACGTCTTTGTAGTTAGTTCAGCAACTGCTATAAATATACAAGACATGGGATAGTGCCCCCCCCCCTTTTTTTTTAGGAGGGGCCATTATTGTAATTTTTGCTAAATAAGGGTGATTTTCATATTCCAAATACCGTAATATTATTAGTATAATAACTTACAGTTTTATATTCTTATTATATTGCTTGGGTTTGAATGTACTATTATCTTTGTTGTTTGATTCTTACGCGGCAAATTTTTTCTTAAAGAGGTTCTAGGGTGAGGTTTGAAGTGATGTCAATTTTTTGGGAAGTGTATTTTTGATTTCTACATTGAAAGAGCATCGGGGAATTAAAAAGAAAAATTTGGGTTTTCATGCTTGTTTTCGAGCTACAGTGTTTTAAACATGACCTTTTTCCATGTAAAGTTTACTCAAGATTGAGCGGTCGACAGGAGATGCTTACTCCTCCTAGGCGCCTGATCCCACCTCCGGTGTGTCCAGGGGTCTGTGTTTGCCTTGTTTTTATTCTTTTGGGGACTTACATTTGATTTTTATTCTTTACAGGAGTTATTAGATTGATCACTTGTTTGTTACCTTCACTTTTTCATGTCTGAATTTTTTTTTCATTCATTGCGGAGAGAATAATAAATAGTAGTCTGTAATGATGGCGGCCTGTGGA
Source organism: Ostrea lurida (assembly GCA_903981925.1). Taxonomy (NCBI): domain Eukaryota; kingdom Metazoa; phylum Mollusca; class Bivalvia; order Ostreida; family Ostreidae; genus Ostrea; species Ostrea lurida. The sequence continues at coordinate 4,272 of CAJDSM010029086.1, forward strand.
CTTGTTTGTAAGTCTTACCGTCGTCAAAATAAGTTATTTTTATCTCCGTCCTTGGTTTCCCTCTGCTGCTGTAACAGCCAGACGCCTTTGTGATGCAATAGATCACCAACGTCACACCCATGACGCAGAAGAAAACACCTACAGCCAGTCCAACGACATCGATTTCACTGGAATAAAGAAACCAAATTATTTCAATTAATCAGCCCTAATTGTTGTGCGATAATGCTCTAAGAAGATCCCGGCACAGTATTGCCAATTTGGAAGAAGAACTAAACAATACATATATAACATGGTAGATTTAACTCTGCTATACTTAGTTTTGGTGTCCATAAAATATAAAGATATTTGCAATAGGGAATGACATTTTAAATGTTCATGTTGGTGAAGCACTACTTTGGTAAATTAATTATTATACATATCAAATCATGAAAGAATTTTTTTTACAGCTAGGGTTAGGGCTACACCGAGGGCTAGGGTTACGCTTAGGGAACAGCTAAGACTATGGTTAGCCTGCAGCTCTCATTAGAGCTAGAATTAGGGTTAGGTTTATCCTTAGGGTTAGAGATAGGTTGCATAGTAAAGCACAATATTCACTATTATCTACATATAGTAATTACGATTTTACTATAGTAATTCAAATTAAGTATATATAGTAGTATATGATGCATCAATGTGCTAAACTAGGCTTATAATTATGGTGAATACTGCTTGATAATGGAACATGTTTCATCTGAATCCCTAACAATGGGAAAAAATGTCTTATACAAATAGTCATCGAAGTTTTTCTTACTTATCGCATCTCCCAAGTACAGTACATGTAGTTTTTTTTCAATTTATATGATACCTGAAGTTCTGCTCTACAATTGTACAACTTAACAGAGGTGGAAAAAACGCACCACTTAATTTTATTTCCGGCCTCTAGGGCTTTGTCGGTAACTCCGATGCTCTGGTAATGATATCACTATTTTCCCTTGACAAGACAAATGTTAGAAGAAGTCAAGAGTTAAGTTCTCGAAGGAGAACCATGATTCTTCATTAACCTTATTTCAAAACTGCAGTAAAGTGTGGAGTTCGTGTCGCTTGTAATTTTTTTCCATCTATTTTATCTCGTCTTCCGATGTGTTCTACAGTATTTGTTAGCAATCGACAAATGATATTGGGGTTTTTTTTTTACCGATGAACATTTTTCATAAATTTTGTTTAAGGAAGCTGTTATAACAAATGCTAATTTTTATCACCTATGGAAGCGTGGGGGGTCCGGGCTTAGAATAGGTCCCAGCATCCATTGCTGTCGTAAGAGGCGGACTGAATGGCGGTGGTCTTCGAAGAGACCGTTTAAAAGAGGCCTGTGCACAGCAGGTGTGGGCACGAATAAAGATTCCCTCCCTGCTGAAAGGCATTTGAGTGCGAGCATAGGCCTTAAATTTTGCAGCCCATTACTGTATTGTGAGTCTCCATATGAGTTAATAATATTTCTGGTGAGAACCGTAAAACAATAAATCAATCAAATCAATGATCCGTATGTGAACAACATTTCGAAAAATAATTTCTTCATCAGGGTTGCTTGAAGCCTACACGTTTGGAAGCCGAGAGAAATAAAAAAGAATTTATAGAAAAAGCATATAAAGATTGTGATAGCTAACTCTACTATAAACACGATTGCGCAGGATACGTGACAATAGTAGAGATGTGCTACACAACAAGGTCATAAAATTACAACGAAACGTCTTGACACAAGTCTCACTTTTACAGAAAGGAACATATAGCTAAAAGGTGAGACTGGGATCCAATGTTAAGCGTTATCCGTTTTGTTTTATGACATCAGAGTCTGAATCTATTCTTTGATAACGGTGTAATATTGATTGAATGAAACACTGCAAAAAATCATGGTATTACAAATTGAAAACTATATACGAAAATTGCAAGTTTCCTTGGGTTTTCACCATAAAAACTACATAGTTCCATCAGGTTTCCGTCATAGAAACTTGATGGTTCCATTAAGTTTCCACCATAGAATAATAATAATAATAATAAATGAAATAAACATTTCAACATATCAAATACTTCTCCAATTGTTAATTTTACATATTTTAAATTCATAAAAACATACCTAGTTTGTCCATATGGTACGAAATGAAATACAAGACAATACACTGCTTGCATCTGAATTTTTTCCCGACACGTAATAAGCTGTATGATCAATGAGAAACAAATGTATGTATGTAAGTCAGGTATGTTTAAAAGCAGAAACAAAAGTACTAGTGAACCAATGAAAAGTAAAAGATAGCGAACAGTGATGAATCTCGTAAGTCCCAAACAGAATACAAAACAAGAGTTGAGTAAACACGAACTCCTGGATTCACCAGAGGTAGGAACAGGTGTCTAGGAGGGGTAAGCATCCCCTGTCAACCGGTCACACCCGCCATGACCTCATTTTCGTGATAATGTAATGGGAGTAATCCGTAGTCAAAAATCAGTGTATAAAGAACGGCTTGACAATTGCTATGAAACACATCAGGCGGCATTTAACCCAAATGGCAGGCTGAATAGGGAAACTGGGTCGTTATAACGACCATAGATTTTGCGAAATGCTTACTTTAAACGTGACTAGGTGTTGAAACCCTTGCAACAACAACCTGTTTGTAAGTAGCCTGTATCGAATCAAAAACTGGTCAAGCTCTTGCGTATCGACTACTTTAAGAGACATAAACCCCATATGTGATGGAATGTTGCTGCATAGATATGGGACATTAACGATGGAGAAGCTGAAATCGTCCCGTTTGCCATAAAGTTGAGTTGTTAGTTTGCCGTAAATGTCTATTTTCAATAAAATATCAAAGTTCATAGCAGATATGGAAGACTCTGTTGTGTCTTTTATTTCTAGTTAGCTGGGATATATCAAATCGACATATATGAATGAAAATTATTATTATTAATAGATAAAACGTTTTCGAAATGTCGAATTGAATGCCACCGCTAGATTTTGTTTTCTTCACATGTAAAAGCTTTTGAATAAATTCTACCTCGTAAGAGTATGTGTTACGTGTTGATATCATAAACCATTTTGTGTAATCTAACCAAACATTTCCATTCTGCATTTAGTTTAGTATTCCACTTTAATCGACACATCTTCGACAGTGCATTGAAAATTTGACGAAAATCCAATGCCCATAATCATTCGAATATTTCACTCATTTTCCTTCCTTCGACAATTTGCTGTGTATGACATACATGTAATATTAATTTAATTAAAGGCGCAAATAGAGTATATCAAAAATTGTAGCATTAGGTGGACATAAAAAAATACTTCCAATGTGCGAACCTTAAACAATTAAGCTTCCTTATTATGAACATACATGTACACAGACTTTCTATATATGAACCTTCGACAAATAAGCTTCCTTATTGCGAACATAACAGATTTCCAATATATATACCTTAGACATGCAATGTTTTTACTGTAAACATAAAGGACTTCCAAAAACAAATAAACTTCCTCATTGTGAACATAAAAATTTTTTCCAACGTATGAATCCTAGACATGCAATTGTCCTTATTGTGAGCATGAAAGATTTCCAGTCTATGAAAGAAGCTGCCTTATGGTGAACATAGGGGGCTTCCATGACATTTACACTGAAAGTTTTCAAGTTGTCAACATAGCCACACGTTATAATAAAGAATGATCGTCATGGCTTTACAATTATAGAATTCTAACATGAGAATATGTGACGCTTTGTTTATTTTGTGTGGATCAATTAACTGTATGTAATGTAGATATATACCCATCATTTTTGTGATGTTTTACTTATACTCATCATTATTTGTCATGTTTTGTGAAATCTCTGGTCGACTATTTCTAGTCATTAGTTTATATTTACTTTGTTCAACTTACTTATTTTATGCCGTATTTTACTTCGTCATTTATTTTCAGTAAATAAATGACATTAGCTCAACCACAGTGTTTTGTATCTTTCTGCACATTTACAAGCTCGAACTAGCTGCGTTATAGGCATATACAGTAGTTGATTGTGATTTCGTCAGCCCGGGATAGTTGTGATTATAAATTACTATGTCATACATTTCAAAGGCAAATCATTGAGCCTATTGAAAGACAGCTATAATGTCTTTCAAATTACGAACAACAATTTTAAAACAACAGCACATTGTATACAATACCCCTCGAATAGCTATTAAAGAGCAATAACATACTCACTTTTTCTTTGGTATGGAGAATGAATGACCTGTACAACAACAATAACCTACTCNACAATAAGATACTCACTTTTTCTTTGGTATGGAGAATGACCTGTACAACAACAATAACCTACTCACTTTTTCTTTGGTATGGAGAATGACCTGTACAAGAGAGAGGGAGTTGTCGATTGTTCGGAGGATAATTCTGGAGTCGAGAAATTCATCTGTTCTCTATAGATAACCAAAACAGCATCTTCTAACAAATAAAGGTGTCCTATTAATATCAACCCTAAATCTATTATTGATCAAACTGGATCCATAAAAACATTTGTTAAAACATTAGAACAATATGCTAAAACAATCCAGTAACTCCTGGAGACGTGGGGCTCCATCTGTTCAATATTTACCAAGTTTATAATGCAATTCGTGATCTAGCTTTAATGTGTTTATATTGTTTGAGCATTACGTAAGCCACGAGACTGAGGATTAGTTCTTGAGATATTGCCTATGAGTGAGTCCACCTCTATCAAATCTAATTGCCATTTACATTAAAATGATACCTCAAAATAAAAGTCCTCTCTAAAATCGAACTGAAGTATAACAGTGAAGCGAAATTGATATGATTCTACACCACAAACCTTTTTAAAAATTGTTTTCCAATATATTATTAAAATCCATGTACAGAAAATATAGCATAATAAATACACATTGTATACAGTCAGACATTTGATGATCCATTGTGTGTTCTCTCTAGCGCTCATCTGTATATCAGCCGGGTCATTTTACCTGTACCTCTGTAGTTTGTGCATTTGTATTATCACATAATGTACATACATGTATACACTACGTAAAAGTGATTTGGGTTTAAAAATTGAACTTTAACTTTGAAAGTCAGGATATTGTTTGGGTTTTTTATGGATACGCAAGATCTAGATGCTGTGCATTTTTATGTGCGAGTTATTCTTACAAGTTTATAAATGATGGATTTGACCCATTCACATTGTTAATTAATACGAATGAATTGCTCGAAAAGTCTGTATAATCTCAATTATTTGATATATTTGCGGAAACAAAACGCAGACAAATATAAAACAGAACGGTACCCATTATCAGACAGACATTTTACTTTCATATCTCGTAAACATGAAAAATGTATGCTCTTATTTCACTGTAAAAGATACAGTGGCATAGGTCCGTTCTATTCTTCCTGTCATTTATATACAAGGCAAAAATAAAAATACGGGGAAAATACGTTCTAAAACCGTTCTTTTTATTGATTGATCCCTTAGTGAATAATTTGGAGGCTTACCTGTGTGTAGACTTCACACATCGCCGTAAAATTCAGTTAGAATAAGATCAACTGTTGAATGTACCAGTAACTGTACAATGATTTATTACAAAGTCCGACCGCTCGCTTCCTCGCGTTTCGCAATATGAATGTACCGAACATCTTTTTCCACCGATTCGATCTTCCATCTGGGAAATCTATATTATGTTTCAAGGCACGGAATTTGTATATTTTTTATTTATCTATTTATTTATTCATTTTGCAGCATATGCTTATCTGAAAGACACTGAGCGGGGGAAATTGTACTACATGTGCATATATATAAAATACTAGTGGTACTTCCCGAAAGTATTCTGACCGTGTCAAATTAAGGACGTTCCTACTTATATAGCCATATCTGGATAGTATTATACTACATACATGTACATGTATATATACTGTATATCATTGTAGGTTTTACAGGGGCAGAGTCATTTCATCAGTATATTTCATACAGTATACGTGCAGTTTGTATGCAGAAGTTTCAACAAGCATACGATTACAAATAAATATAATATTCAAACAAGTATTGTATAATTATTTTATCATAAACACTCAAAGAAAAAAACCCCACCATATTACCAAAAGGACCTTACCCCTTTAGATCTTTAAATGAGAGACAGCGTCACCAAACAGAGATTTAGCTCAAGTTTTATGGAAGTCATAAAAATCACTTTAGCTGAGAGCTTCCATCGATTTCTTCTCTGCAGGAAAGGTTTGCCACCTATAAATTTCTGTGTCTTTTCCCTCAGAAAATTTCCGCTATTTTTTGGTTTTTGATAAAATAAACTGTTTCCCCAAGTCTATCCGAAGAAGTTCTCTACATACTGTTAGACTTTGAACTATTTCAATAGGACTGAAAAATAGGTTCCACAATTACAAATACATGTATTACATATATACATTATGAATATAAAATGGTTCACTGGCTTTGATAAAGTAACAGTGACATGATACCGATAGGCTCTAGAGAACCAAGTAACACTTCTGTCTCGCGATCAATTCCCCCAACTCTCGAACCCCTTTCCTGCTCCAATACCCCGTACAGATCCCCTCTCCCCCCCAGGTCACCACGATGTACAACCCCAACCTACGATAAGCATGGACCTTGGGTACGCATGTAAACCACATCCACGATACCCAACTCGCACTTCCCCCGGCTCAACCAGATGACAACCAATAGATAAGACTGACTTGGTACCAGACATGAAAACAATAGATTAAGATGACTTCGGTACAGATCAACATTTCGATATATTGACGATGTTTTATCTATCAATAATAATGATTTCCATTCATATGTCAGATTCAATATATCCCAACGAACTAGAAATAAAGACACCACAGAGTCTTCCATGGTCTGCTTCGTACTTGGATATTTTATTGAACATTGACATTAAAACAAAAAAATGCAATAACTACTCAACTTTATGAACAAACGGACGATTTCAGCTTCTCCATCGTCAACTTCCCATATTTATGTAGAAAATATTCCATCATCACCTGCATATGGTGTGTGTGTCTCTCAACTTATTCGATACGCAAGAGCTTGTTCTGCGTATGATCAGTTTTTGAACCGAGGCCACACCCCCCCAGCTACTCTACCAGACACCGTTCGTCTGTGCAGGCGTTTCCGACATACCGTCCCCGTTTCAAACCCCCGGCCCCAGCCACTTCGTAATTCCTCCTCCCACCTCGGTCGTCCCTCTCATAACCAACCTTTCAGTTTACCAACTATGACCCTATCATGAGTCACCAATTGCTGCTCCCTCCCTTGACCTGTGAGTTAAGCCGTCCTTTTCCACACACTGATTGCTTGCTTTTAAACGCTCGAAATTTTGCGTGAAATTGTTTACTTGGTTAATAATGAGTTTACATTCGTGTAGTAATTGCGCTAAGCCACAGACTGCAGTGATCTATTTATTTTGATAAGGGCACTGGATGCCAATCAAAATCTTTGTCGAGATGGAATGTAACTTTTCTATCAGCAATGCTGAAATTTATCGCCTGATTCTCAAGGGACAGGGGTCAGAATTGTTAGCCATGAGAAAATCCAGACTTCAGTAATGTTCAAAATTAATAGGTTAATTTAGCAGTGATTGACAGTCTGTGGGTTGGGCAGTTTCTAATATTTAGCAAAGAAT
>CAJDSM010029095.1:0-13527 GCA_903981925.1 Ostrea lurida
GAGTTTTACTCACAGTATTTCTAGTTACATCTTGTACTATATCTATCCTGATTTATAATTGGGGTCCAAAAAGTATAGTCATTCCTTATTTAAAACATTTTACCAGCATTGATTGATGCAATTTTGTGAACATTGCATGCATTCATATTATTGTTAATACAACTCAATTTCTGAATTTCACAAGAAAATAAAATATCACCTTAAAACTTCAATGAAATATGTATTAACAGAATTAGATGTACTGTACCTACAGGATATGGGTGAATTTATTTGGCATAAAAAATTCACTTGCAAGCACAAGAATCTTAAACCCAGTGTATGCAAGTTAATATTCACCAGATATGTTTAATAACCATGTGATATTGCATGTTTGGTAAATTGTGTATATTGCACTCCCAAAAATCAATGAAGACAGACAGTGTTTTTAAAGTATTCATGCAATGTTGGTTTTTTTTCAGCAACACATCAGAGCTGCATGCTTTGTTTTATCATACATTCTGGCACATTGCCCAGTCTCAAGCAGAGTCCAATGGCACCTTACTCCAGGTTCAGTGGATCTTGGAGTTGCTGGGTCACACTCGAAACGTGTCAACAGGGGCCATAACTCTGTCAGACAAAGTCACAAATACAAATCAGGTAACATGTAGAATTAAAGACATTACTCAGTCATGATGAATACTTAATGAAAACAAATTTCTTCTTATTTTGTTAAATTAAGTACATTTTTATTTTATGAGACTGAAGGAAAGGTACAGTGTGTAATTTATTTACCCACTCTGTTACACAGTAGGCTGCATTGATGTAGGAACTGGTGAGATTAGTTATTATTAGTCCCCTACCGACGAAGTCGAAGGGGACTTTAGTTGCACTCTGTCCGTCCGCTGTCGTCCAGTCCTGCGTAACTCAGTTCCGCACTTTTTTTCTAACTTGCTTGCAGATATTCATTTGGATATTTGGTACATTGCTTGCCATTACCAAGTTACAGACAAGTTCGAGTTTGGTTTCGATCGTCATAGTTTTTCATTGAGTTTATGGGGGGGCCCCCTCTGGTAACTAGAAAATTTCATAAATTATCAGTTTTCGCACTTTTTTTCTCACTGCGTTGCAGACAGTCATTTATGATTTGGTACATTGCTTTGCTTCTTATCCAAGTCTACTATGATCATAGTTCTAGTGGTTTCTGTATCGATCCATATTTCATCTGAGTATATGGGCCCTTGGACTTTAGCAAAAATTATTAAATTATCAGTTTTCCGCACTTTTTTCCCTCACTTTGTTGCTGTATATTTTATTTGTAGTTTGGTACATTGCGTTCTGCTGCATATCACAAGTTACATAGTCAAGGTTCGAGTTTGGTTTTGATCGTTTCCATATTTCACTACTTATGGCGCCTTTTGGACTTTAGAAAATTTATAAATTAATAGTTTCCGCACTTTTTTTCTCACTGCTTGGCAGACATTCATTTTGATATTTGGTACTTATGTCTTTGCCATAACCAAGTTAAATACATGATCAAGATGTCGAGGTTTGGTTTCGATCGATCCGTATTCTACTTGAGTTATGGCCCTTGGACTTAGAAAATTCATATATTCAGTTTTTCCGCACTGTTTTTTCCTCATGCTTGACAGTATTTATGTTTGATATTTGGTAATTGCTTTGCCATTACTTCAAGTTACAGATCAAGTTCGGTTTGTTTTTGGATCGATTCTCATATTTTCCACTAGTTATGTCCTTGTCCTATCCTGGCCTTTACGCATAAATATAGATCGATATTTAGCCTATTATAATGCAATTAGAATATTGTTGGCAGTCCAATAATTTTTGTAATCGGTAGGGACTAGTTGTATTGCTACTCAATTACTCTCAGAATGCTTGTTCAGTTCAAAATTCGGGTATTCTAATTATCATTATTAATTGTACCCCCTGCAAACAAAGTTTTGGGATATATATATAGGAATCACTCTGTCCATCTGACTGTCTATTTGTCCATCTGTCTGTAGATTCGTGTCCGGGCCATAACTTCTTTGTTCTTTGAGGTAGGCATACCATATTTTGCACATGGATGTATCACTATAAGACAATGTGTCCCGTATATTCATGACCTCTATATGACCTTTACCTTTGACCTTAAGGTCAAAATTACAAGTTTGTTTTTTTTACATGAATTCATGACTGGGTCATAGTTTCTTTGTTCTTTATTTAAACAATATTTTATTCACAAATAAATATGTGAATGGCATCCTATATTTGGTACATGGATGTATCACCATAAGGTAATGTGTCATGTACTCTGTCTGTCTGTCCATCCATCTGTCTGTGCAGATTTGTGTCCAGGCTAGAACTTCTTTGTTCTTTGATGTAGGCATAATACCGGTATATTTGGCATGTGGATGTCAGATGTATCACCATGAGAGGATTTGTCACATACATTCATGACCTCTGTATAACCTTGACCTTTGATCTCAAGGTCAAATTTGCAAGGTTTTTTAACATGGATTTGTGTCCGGGCCATAATTTCTTTGTTCAAGCTTCAGTGACTCAAGCAAGCATAAAAATAAGTGGGGGGGGGGGGATATCTTTTGGGAGGTTTACTCGCAGTATTTTTAGTTTATGCAGATTTAAAAACTCTTGTTTATTATATACCCGCTAGCGGAAGCAGAGGAGGAGGGTTTTATAGTGATCCTGTGTTCTCAGTGATTTTTTAAGGCCCATTTTGGGTCCGAATATAGGCCCTTTCCCTTCCCAAAAATTGCCCATTTTTTCCCAATTTAACTTGCATTTTTCCCAATAATAGTTAGGCAATGAAAATGCATTTGAAAAAAAAATAAACATTCGATGTGAATAATATACATCAGACTTAAAAAAAAGTTATGGGAATGATGAGTTAGATAGAATAAATTGAAAATATTAGAAGCTTGAAGAATGTAAGATGTGTGAAATAAAGGAAATATAATGTTTGATATGATTTTAAACTTATTTACGATAAAATTGATTTTTCCCAATTTGACAGAAATATCGACAATTTTTCCCAATTCAAAAGTCACAGGACCCTTGTAAAAGATATAGAAAAACCACTGGTTCTGGGGAAGGGCCGGGGTTTATAGTGATCCTGTGTTCTGTTCATCCATCCCCACCTCCCATTCGCTACTCCTCTAGAAACACTCAGCAGAATTCTATGAAACTTTTAGGGATTCTTTGTTACATGATGCCACTTTGCACCTCCTATTTAAAAAAAAAAAAACTCGGAAAAAAGTGTGTATTATATTCGGCAAATTACGTTTTACAAACGTTCTTGTTACATCAAGAAATAAACATTTTTTTTCATAAAAACAGAACAATTAATAGGAATGATTGTTCTGTTTCTAATAATAATAATATAAATTTGCAAAGAAATGATTGAGGACATGTCTCAAGGGATAATTAACTAAGCTATGATATTTCAAGGAGTTTAGTTGGCATTCAATTCTGTCTGTGCAATCAATTAAGATTCCATTTATTCCAAAATTCAAAGAGTTCATCTGGACATGCAAAGATCACTCTGATAAGGGCCATATTTTATCTGTCCAGTTAAATATTAATTAAATAATAATCTTATCTTAGAAAGAAAGCATTGTCACAGCTGTAAATTCATGTAGCACAGTATATACATGTACATGTATGTATTTTGTGTTATCATACTTTTATGTTCCATGGCTAACAACACTTGTATGTATGTGCTTATAATTGCCAAAAAAATTGATTTATTGATCGATCGATTGAATGAATGAGTTTAATGTAAGAAGATTGTGGAAATTTGCCACTCCTTTAATAAATAAGTAATCCATATACTGTACACGTGTGAAAGGAATTATCTAGATATATGTAATAAATGAAAATAAGTTGAAATATTTCAGTACTTGAACAATTCAATATATATATACAAGGGCCATTAAAAAAATACGTAGAAAACGCCTCTCTTTTTCAAATTATTTGTAAGAAATTCAAAGCCAACACATTATCTAATGTTAAAACATACGGTATACTGTATATTTATTACATGTGTATTCTATGAATGTATGAATTTTCGTCGCATTTGTTTAGATGGAACTGGTGTTATTAAAATTTAAAAACCACCATTGTATTTCATCACGGAGCAACGATAACGTTATAACCGATACAACGTTAAACCGATAACTTCGATGTAATGTTTACAGTTTCTTCAAAATTACAATACATGTCACTTTCTATACATCTTATACTCGAAGTCTGCATAGCGCCTTACCACTCATAAAAACATCTCATAAGTACTTGATATAGTTGGTTAAACAATTGTCGAATAGTTAAGTTAAAGTTCGTCGGACTTTTCAATTCTTAGCTCACCTGAGCCACGAAGGCTCAAGGAGCTTATTCTGACTCGCCTGTTGTCCGTCGTCTGTCTGTCTTCAGTCCGTTCTGTCCGTACTTTTTTCACATTTTCGACTTGTTCTCAAGAACCACTGGGCAAACTTAACCAAACTGGTACACAATATCATCCTTGGTGAGGGGATTGCAAGTCTTGTTCAAATGAAGGACTGGGCCTCCACCACAAGGGGAATATCAAGAAAATGCAAAATAGGCGTGGTGTCATTTAAATCTTCTTCTCAACAAACCACTGGAGGCAAAGCTGAATTTAATGATGAAGCTTCTGATATATAGTGAGAGTTAAGTTTGTTAATGCATGACCTACCGGTGTACGTATACGGGCCACAATAGGGAATCAAAGTTTTACAATGGATTATATCAGGGAAAATCTTTAAAATCTTCTTCTCTAAGAACCACTGGCCAGGAAAGCTGAAATTTATATGTAAGCTTCCTGATATAGTGGAGAATTCAAGTTCTAACTTCAATCATGACCCCCGGGGGTACAATGGGGCACAATTGGTGATCAAAATTTTACATATGATATATATCAGGGAAAATCTATTAACAAATCTTCTTCTGCAAGAAGCCACTGGGCAGGGAAGCGAGATTTATATGGAAGGCTTCCTGATCATATGAGATTCAAGTTTGTTTCAAATCATGACCCCCGGGGTTACGATTGGGGCCACAGATTCGGGAATCAAAGTTTTACATATGATTAGTATAGGAAAAATCTTTTAAAATTCTTCTTCTCAAAGAACACTGGGCCGGAAACTGAGATTTATGTGGAAAGCTTCCTGAATATAGTGGAGATTCAAGTTTGTTCAATCATGACCCCGGGGGTACGATGGGGCACATAGGGATCACAAGTTTTACAATGATTAATATATGGGAAAATATTAAAATCTGTCTTCAAGAACTATGGGCAGGATAAAAGCTGACGATTGTATATGGAAGCTTCCATGATATAGTGGAGATTTCAAATTTGTATGACACAAATCATGACCGCCGGGCGTACGATGGGGCCACATTGGGGAATCAAGTTTATATATATTAATAAGGAAAATCTTTAAAAATCTCTTTTCTCAAGAGACCACTGGGCAGGAAAGCTGAAATTTATTATGGAGCTTTCTGATTATAGGGAGATTCAAGTTTTGTATCAAAATTCATGACCCGTGAGGTACGATGTGGGCACAAATTAGGGGGATATATAGATAGGATTATATGAAAATATCTTTAAAATCTTCTTCAAGAATACCAGCTGGGACCGGAAAGTTGAAATTTTATATGAAGTTACTGAATATAGTAGGAGATTTTAAGTTTTGTTCAAAATCATGACCCGTGGGTACGATGGGGCCAAATAGGGATCAAAGTTTTACATTGATTATACTAGGGAAAATCTTTAAAAATCATTCTTCATCAATAACACAGATGGGCCAGGGAAACGCTTAGATTATAATGGAAGCTTCCTGAATATAGTGAGATATCAAAGTTTGTCTCAAATTCATGACCACCCGAGGTACGTTGGGGCCACAATTGGATCAAAGTTTTACATATGATTATATAGGAAAAATCTTTTAAAATCTTCTTCTCAAGAACCACTGGGCCAGGAAGCTTGAGTATTTAGTGGAAGCTTCTGATATCATGGAGATTCAAGTTTGTTCAAATCATGACCCCGGGTACGATTGGGCCACAATAGGGGATCAAATTTTTTACATATGATTATATAGACAAATCTTTAAACATCTTCTTTCTCAAGAACCACTGGCCATGAAAGCTGAGATTTATATGGAAGCTTCCTGATATAGTGGAGATTCAAGTTTGTTCATGACAAATCCTTGACGGCCGGCGTACATGGGGCCACAATGGGATCAAGTTTTATATATGATTATATAGACAAAATCTTTAAACAATCTTCTTCTCAAGAACCAATGGGCCAGGAAAGCTGAAATTATATGGAAGCTTTCTGATATAGAGGAGATTACAAGTTTGTTCAAATCAATGACCCCGTGAGGACCGATGGGGCCACCAATAGGGGATCATAGGATTATATAGGAAAAATCTTTAAAAATCTTCTTCTCAAGAACCGCTGGCCAGAGAAAGTGAAATTTATATGGAAGGTTTCTATATAAGGAGAATTTAAGTTTGTCTTAAATCCATGACCCCCGTGGGTACGATGGGGCCACAATAGGGATCAAAGTTTTTACATATGATTATATAGGAAATCTTTAAAAAAATCTTCCTTCTCAAACCACAGTGGGCCAGGAAAAGCTGAGATTTATATGGAAGCTTCCTGATATAGTGGAGATTCAAGTTTGTTCAAATCATATGCCCCGGGTACGAGGAGGCCACCAATTGGGATCAAAGCTTTTACCATTGAATCTCAAGACAAACCAGACAAAAGACACATTTACCTTAAAGCTTCCTGGTATAGATGTGCGAGGGCCAAGGCACTCAGTGAGCGATGTGGCCACTGGGCCTCTTGTTAGCTCACCTGAGCCGAAGGCTCAAGTGAGCTATTCTGATCAAAATTTGTCCGTTGTCTGTCGTCAGCAGCTCGTTGTAAACTTTTCACATTTTCATCTTCTTCTCCAGAACTCAACCAACATTCGGTACAAATCATTCCTGGTGAAGGGATTCAAGTTTTTAAATGAAGACCGGGGCCCCTTCAAAGGGGAAATAATCACGAAAATGCAAAAATAGGTGTTCATTTAAAAATCTTCTTCTCAAGAACCACTGGCCAGAAAAGCTGAAATCTATATGAAAGCTTCACCTGCATATATTGGGAGATCTCAAATTTGTACAAATCAGACCCCCAGGGTACAATGGGCCACGAATCAGGGGATCAAGTTTACATTGTCGAAAATAAAGGAAAATCTTCTAAAATTTCTCTCAAGAACACCCACAATGCCAAAAACAGCTGATATTTATATGAAGCTTTCCTCGATATAGTGGAATTCAAGTTTTCGATATCAAATCTAGTGATCCCCGGTATATGATGGCGCCGCCCAATAGGGGATTCAAAGCTTCTTACATTATGATCTATATAGGGTCTTCTTCTCTAGAACCTCAAGGCCAGAAAAGCAGAAATTTATATGACAGCTTCCTGATATAGTGGAGATTCAAGTTTGTTCAAATCATGACCCCCGTGGGTACGGTGGGGCCCCAATAGGGGATCAAACTTTTACATATGATTATATAGGGAAACTCTTTATAAACCTTTTTCTCAATTGGGGATGAAAGTTTTGCATAAAATGTTCTTCTCCAGAACCAGTGGGTCAGTTTTAAAGAAGAATGAATTTTTTTTCTTAAAAATCGCCACTGCTTATATAATAGCCACGGCTAAGGTCACTCAGGTGAGCGATGTGGCCCATGGCCTCTTATTCTACCTTGTTACTCTGCTTAAATTACAGTAGGAAAACCATGATGTTATGAAGTCTTTCAGAGTGATTTTTACTGATAGTTCGCTCTCTCCTAGGTCGCCAATCATTCTATACAGATCGAGTTTTAATCTTTCAAAAACCCCTACCGGTATATCATTTATAAAGAAATGCAGGCCTGTCTTTTAACGTATTTTCTTCTTTGTCTAGCATATTAAAAGTTTGTATTGGGGGTTTTCTTGATGGCAACAAAAATGCTACCGCTACTCGCTGCTCCAGAACGTCAACTTTCTACGTATTTTTTTTATGAGGACTACTTCGCCTCTATAAGCGATTTCCGTTTAACGAAGCAATATATTGTGTCAAAATTCAACTTGTGAAATGAGGTAACAATTCTTGATTTAAGCATCTGATTTTTTTTCGTTTTAGTGCGATTTGTCAGAGATATGACTTTAAACATTATATAGTGTATTGTTTGTATAATACCAAATTCCGACGTGCTCCGTGACCCCATTTACACAGTTTTAAATCTGAAACAACTTTTAGATATATCGGAATATATTGAAAGTTTTTAATTAAAATTAAAGTTGGATTTATGGTTAAAACATATCTACGGGTTATAATATAACGTTAAATAAAACAGTTATGACAAAAGTCTACGTATTTTTTGAACACTCCTCGTATATATTTACAAGTCAATAAAAATGTACAATAAACACATTTCAAAGAATAATCTTGCTTTTATCTCAAACTTTAAAGCAAGGATATTTTGCAATCTTTGCATGCAGTTAGGGTTGGCATGATTTTGTATCCTGTTCTTTTCTCTAAATTTATAATGAATCATAAACGTCATTAAAAAATGGTGTGATGTACATCCTCATTATCAATTAACATTTGACTGGCACATCATGTACGTACCATGGCGGTGCATTGTATTATCTGGTGTGATACACATCCTCAATTTCCACGTCATAAAATGTCTGGCCGAGTTGCAAAACAATGTCTGGCCGAGTTGCAAAACATGCATCCACCTCTTCGTATGGTGACTGGTGGGCAGGTTGGCAGTTGGGTTAATGGTGGGCAATCATCTTTGAATAGTACCTTTTTAGCTTACTTGAACCGAAGGTTCAAGTGAGCTTTTCTGATCGTCTATTTTCCATCGTCTGTCTGTCTGTCCGTTAACTTTTCACATTTTCGACTTCTTCTCAAGAACCCCTGGGCTAAATTCAACCAAACTTGGTACAAATCATTCTTGGGTGAAGGGGATTCAAGTTTGTTCAAATGAAGGACCGGGCCCCCTTCAAAGGGGAAATAATCACGAAAATGCAAAAATAGGGTGGTGTCATTTAAAAATCTTCTTCTCAAGAACCACTGGGCCAGTAAAGCTGAAATTTATATGAAAGCTTCCTGATATAGTGGAGATTCAAGTATGTTCAAATCATGACCCCCGGGGGTACGGTGAGGCCCCAATAGGGGATCAAAGTTTTACATGTGAATATATAGGAAAAATCTTTAAAAATCTTCTTCTCAAGAACCATGCATTGGACAAAAAAAAAACCATATTTACCAAAAAGCTTCCTGATATAGAGTAGATCAGACTCAATACCTCCCGGGGAAGGGTGGGACCACAATAGGGGATCAAAGTTTTGCCATAAAATAGTTTTTCTCCAAACCACTGGTCAATTTTAAGGAAACTTGAAAATTCTTAAAATCACCACTGCTGAAACCAGGCCTAGGTCACTCAGGTGAGCGATGTGGCCCATGGGCCTCTTGTTTTCCCTTTTGGAATTGCCAGCCATTAAAATAATCAAAATTCTTAGGTGTTCACAAGTGCATCGCATTCATAAGGGAATGACTCTCATTACAAATGATAGAGATAACCAAAGTCAAAAACATTGAAAAATGTCAATTTAAATTCAGTGCAATCTTACAGGTTTGAGCAAACGTCTGCAGCTACTGGGGGTGAACTGTAGCTTACTAAATGGTTTTTACAGATGGTGGAGTTTGGGGTCCGTCTGGCGGCGGCGATCATCAGTATGTGCACCTCCTCTTCCACAGCCCTGGTCTACAATATAAATCCACAGTTCCTGATGGACTCCTATCCCAGAGTTCCCTTCCAGGAAGATCATGACCTGACCTTGAGCAGGTGTCCCGAGAGTCCTGTCCGTTTTTTACCTTCATTTATCACTGGACTGGAGGGAGAACCGTGGAGTCAAATCTTACTCAAGGTAAGAGCTATGAGAAAATCTAGCCTTAATGATCATATTGATTTTTGTTTTTTATCATGCCTCTCTGTAACTTAGAACTTAATTGAATTAATTATATTGTACAAAACAGATTTGGTTAAAAATTAAAGTTGAAGGTCATACATCAAGATCTAAAGCCAAGCAGCAGGAAGACTAAGGGACTTACAGAGACACTGTTTATACTGGCTAATTAGTATCTAGTGTATTGAAAACTAACGAATATTATAGTAAATTAGTGTTTGAGGTTATAGTAAAAATGTACTCATTGCACACACACACACTTGCCTGAAACAAAGGTCAGGGGGATATACCGTATATACTCGCCTATAAGTCGGATTTTGGGAGTGAATATTTTGGGTCCAAAAGTCTATGTCCGACTTATAGGCGAGTCCTAGGGAGATCAGATTTTTTCTAGTCGGCGAAAATGTACAATTTTTAAACAACACTCCGATATTATCACGATCATCATCCAGAGCACATTAAAGTCTGGACTTAAAAATATAAAAAATATTATTGTTAACACAGGTAAATAATAAAGAAATTCACATGATATTGATTTTTTGGAGAAAGAATAATTTAAATACCCGGCATCATTTCTCAAATATTTTTTTGAAATAGAGCAAAATCAGTGTAACTTTTGATTTGAATTGTCAACCGATTTCTAGCAAAAAGTTGTACCGACTTAATGAGCGGGTCAATGACAAAATCCTTCAACATGATATCAAAAAAAACAAGCCGACTTATAGGACCGAACCGACTTATAAGTGAGTAATATACCGGTATTGGTTTTTTCTTCTCCTAAAATCTGTTCATCCATAGACATAATTTATCCTGCGAGTTTCTCGCTTTTCATGCATTTACCCCTGTACTTTTAACCAAATTTTGTGGAAAAGTTGTAGATTATGTAAAGTTAATGCAACTACTATGCAGTATTACTAAAATTTGTGCTTCTTTTCTTTTATATACATGTACCATGACTGTTGATATATTGATAAAAAATGTCAGAGAATTTTTTTGTAGACTGCTACTTGTATATATACATGTTGGTAGAATATGGATTATTTTGAAACTCGTCGAGCTCTGAATTTTTTTTTTTTTAATACATTTATTTCAAGTAAGTCCAATGTGGAATAAAATGCTGGGAGATAATTAGTCCAGACATCAAGATCATACACTAAGAGTAGACTTATGTCAAAACGCTGGGGGATAATTAGTCCAGGCGTCAAGATCATACACTGAGAGTAGAATAATTAGTCCAGACATCAAGATCATACACTGAGAGTATAGACTTACGTCAAAATGTTGATTATGTATATCACAAGATTGTTTCACTGCAGGATTGTAAAAAGAAATCCAATGCAAACACATACTGAAAATTTCATGTGTCTATGAAAATTATGTCTCAAGTTAGCTGGATTTGAAATATTGTCTATTCTCAGTTTATGGTCTTGAGGCTGGTTAGTACAGCTAGGTCTATAGATTTGTCATTTGGGATCCTTTTGTGAAAGGCAATATAAATGGACATTTTGTTAGAATATTTGGACAGCACTTCTACAAGTTCCTCACTTATTTCAAGATTCTTGACTGGGTGGGTTGTATTACCAGTTTTCACTTGATTTAGTTCTTGACTGGGTGGGTTTAATTACAAAGTTCCTTCACTTATTTCAGTTCTTGATGGGTGGGTTTGATTACAAGTTCTTCACTTATTTTAGGTTCTTGAATGGGTGGGTTTGATTACAAGTTTTCACTTATTTCAGGTTCTTGACTGGGTGGGTTTGATGCAGAGGAAACATATCTCGCCTGCTCTGTCTGGTAATTAACAAATTACAACTTGATTGTTTAATTTTGAATTTAGATGTAACAGGTATTACATGTAATATACAATGCAAAAGGTGCAACTGGCCCTGAAAATATATCTAATCTACTTGTACAATGGTAATAAATTCCATCAAGATTGTGTAATTTCATAATATTTAAAGTAATGTAAATATCAAGTCACATTATGTACACTAATGCATTTAAAGGGAGGCAACTCTTACAATTACAGTGCACATGAGATAACATAATCATAAAATAATTTACTAAGTTAGAATATCACAGATACATTCGTTACTAAAATATAGCTCACTATTTTATGGAAATATTAAATCTTTCACTTTACAGCTTAGTTTATGCATGATAACACTTTACATAATGATGATGTACAATTACAAAATATTTGCATTAAAAATCATTTTCTCTTGCTCATTTTAAACAATTACTCCATGTAGCCTGGTTTATAAATCAGTTACTATTGTAACTATAGATACATAGTGACTTTGTCATTCTAATGCAATTGTTTTGTAACACGTATTTTCATTGGATAATGCACTGAGATTTGAGGTGGTTAAATGAGCGTTAACGAGATGGGAAGCTTTCGATTGTGACGTCATAATGCCGTGACGCAAAAATATAACGTCAAGCGTAATACATTTCATAAAAATAGCAAACAAATGTAAACATAAAGCAAAATTGCATTAGAATGGGAATAACTACCTCTCATTTGTGATTTGCGACCGTTATTGCTGATTTAACGTTGCAAACATCCGTTTACCGGCTGCCGGCTTACGCGTCGCCGGTAAAACTCAGTTTGCAACCGTTCAAATCAGCTTAACGGTCGCAAATCACAAATGAGAAGGTATGTTATTCCCTAATTTTAATCAGTATTTTGTTATCAAGCTATGATGTCCTCTCATTACATACACATTTCAAGGTATTCACCATCTGAGGGATCAAAGATTACCAGTAGATAAAATTGGCAGTAAAAATCACATTCAGATCCACAAATGAACCAAAACAAATCCGACAAATAAAACTAAACAAATACAAACCAACATAATTAAATCAATCCACCAAAATCACTGCTACTGGGAAATATACACAATTATGGTAGATTTGATTGATTTAGAAAATAACATTTTTTTAAATGATCTATATGTAAAAGCAGTTTGACTTCTGGGGGATGTTGCATTCTGGTTGCCAATTAATGAAACTTAACAATTATATTCAGGACTACCAGCTTACCTGCATGGTATTCCTTTCGTCAATAGAGATTTCACTCAAACTGTGTCATGAGAGATTACAAGACAATATATTTTTAACATATGTCAAAAGCTTCTCAAATTTTATTACCAGAACAATGTTACACAAAACAAAAAAAAAAGGTCACTAATCATAATCTTGAGGTATTTATTCATTAATAGTATTCCATCATTCATTGAAATTTCCTATCATATTCTGTTCCCAGCTGTTGAGATCAGCCTGAAGCATTCGGCAGATTTCAGGAGAGTGCAGACGTGGACAGACATTATTCAGAGATACAACACAGTGTCAGAGGGCTAGAGAAAGACAGCATAGTCATACACACTGCTGTGTAGCAGTACAACACAGTGTCAGAGATGTAGTGGGCCAGAAGTTTACATAAACCAAAAACATGCATACACACGTCACACAATGTCAGTGGTATGATGGTTAACCGGAAAATT
>CAJDSM010029095.1:13552-26376 GCA_903981925.1 Ostrea lurida
GTATCCATGTCCGTTTTTACCTTCATTATCACTGGGACGAGGAAACGTGGAGTCAAATCTACTCAATGTAAGAGTATGAGAAAATCTGGCCTTTAATGATCATATTGATTTTTGTATTATTTATCATGCCCTCTCTGTAACTTAGAACTTAATTGAATATAATTTATATTGTACAAAAACAGATTTGGATTATAAAATTAAAGTTGAAGTCATACATGCAAGATCTAAGCCAGCAGCAGGAGACTAAGGACTTACCAGAACTGTTTTATACTGCTAATTAGTATCTAGTGTATGAAAACTAACGAATATATAGTAAATTGTGTTGAAGGTTATAGTAAAATGTACTCATGCACACCACACACACTTGCCTGAAACAAGGTCAGGGCGATATAACCGTATTATACTCGCCTATAAGTCGGATTTTGGGAGTGAAATTTTGGTCCAAAAGTCTATGTGGCCGACTTATAGGCAGAGTCCAGGGAGCACAGATTTTCTAGTCGGCGAAATGTACAATTTTAAAAACAAACATCCGAGATTATCACATCATCATCCAGAACATTAGTCTGGGACTTACAAATATAAAATAATATTATTGAACACAAGCGTTCAAAATTAATAAAAGGAATTCACATGATGATTGATTTTGAGAAGAATAATTTAAAATACCGGCATCATTTCTCAAAAATATTTTTTTGAAGATAAGCGAGCCAAATCAGTGTAACTTTGATTTGAAATTGCTTCAACGATTCTAGCAAAAAGTTGTACCGATTATAGGGGGTCAATGACCAAAATCCTTCAAAATGATATAAAAAACACATCCGATTATAGGCGAACCGACTTATAATGTGAGTATATACGGTATTGGTTTTTTCTTCTCCTTAAAATCTGTTCATTCCATAAGACACGAATTATCCTGCGAGTTTTCTTTTCATGCTTTACCCTGTACTTTTAACCATAATTTTGTGGAAAAGATGTAGATATGTAAAGTTAATGCACTCTACTAATGCATATTACTAAAATTTGTGCTTCTTTTCTTTATATACATGTACTGACTGAATTTGATATATTGATAAAAAATGTCAGAGATTTTTTTGTAGACTGCTACTTGTGTTATAATACATGTTGTCAGAATATGGATTATTTTGAACTGCGTCGAGCTCTGAATTTTTTTTTTTTTATACATTTATTCAAGTTAAGTCCAATGTGGAATAAAATTGCTGGGAGATAATTAGTCCAGACATCAAGATCACTACACATAAGAGTAGACTTATGTCAAAACGCTGGGGGATAATTAGTCAGCGCGTCAAGATCATACACTGAGAGTAGAATAATTAGTCCAGAACAATCGAAGATCATACACTGAGAGTATAGACTTACGTCAAAATGTTGATCTATGTTATCATCACAAGATGTTTTCAACTGCAGAGATTGGAAAAAGAAGAAATCCATATGCAACACATACTGAAAATTCATGTGTCTACTAGAAAATTATCTCAGTTAGCTGATTTGAAATATTGTCTAATTCTCGTAATTTATGGTTCTTGAGGCTGTTAGTAACTGGTCATAGATTTTGCATTTGGAGATCCTTTTGTGATAACGGCAATATAATGGACATGTTTGTTAAATATTGTGGACAGCATTTCTAGCAAGTTCCTCACTATTTCAGATTCTTGACTGGGTGGGTTGTGATTAGCAAGTTCTTCACTTGATTTAGGTTCTTGACTGGGTGGGTTGATTACGAAGTCTCCTTACACTATAATTTCAGGTTCTTGACTGGTGGGTTTGATTACAAGTTCTTCACTTATTTAGTTCTTGATGAGGTGGGTTTATTACAAGTTTTCACTTATTTCAGTATCTTGACTGGGTGGGTTTATTACAAGTTCTTCACTTATTTCAGGTTCTTTGACTGGGTGGGTTTGATGCAGAGGAAACATATCTCGCCTGCTCGTCTGGTAATTAACAAATTACAACTTATTGTTTATTTTGAATTTAGATGTAACAGGTATTACATGAATACAAATGCAAAGGTGCAACTGGCCCTGAAAATATATCTGTATTATTGAACATAAATTTTCTACCAGGAATTTACTTGTTACAATGTAATAATCCATCAAGATTGTGTAATTTCATAATAATTTAAAGTAATGTAAATATCAAGTCACATTATGTACACTAATGCATTTAAGGGAGGCAATCTTACAATTACAGTGCACATGAGATAACATAATCATAAAATAAATTTACTAAGTTAGAATATCACAGATACATTCGTTACAAAATATAGCTCACTATTTTATGGAAATATTAATCTTTTCACTTTACAGCTTATTTATGATGTAACACTTTTAATAATGCATGATGTACAATTACCAAATATTGCATTAAAAATCATTTTCTCTTGCTCTATTTTAAACAATTATCCATTGAGCCTGGTTATAAATCATTATATTGTAACTATAGATACATAGTGACTTTGTCATTCTAATGCAATTGTTTTGTAACACGTTTTCATTGGATAATGCATGAGATTGAGGTGGTTAAATGAGCGTTAACGAGATGGGAAGCTTTCGATTGTGACGTCATAATGCCGTGACGCAAAAATATAACGTCAAGCGTATACATTTCATACAAATAGCAAAACAAATGTAACATAAAGCAAAATTGCATTAGAATGTAATAACTACCTTCTCATTTGTGATTTGCGACCGTAATGCTGATTTAACGTTTGCAAACATCGTCGTTTACCGGCTCCGCTTACGCGTCGCGGTAAAACTCAGTTTGCAACCGTTAAATCAGATTAACGGTCGCAAATCACAAATGAGAAGGTATTATTCCCTAATTTTAATCAGTATTTTGTTATCAAGCTATGATGTCCTCTTTACATACACATTTCAAGTATTCACCATCTGAGGGATCAAAGATTACCAGTAGATAAAATTGGCAGTAAAAATCACATTCAGATCCACAAATGAACCAAAACAAATCCGACAAATAACTAAACAAATACAACCAACATAATTAATCAATCCACCAAAATCACTGCTACTGGGAAATATACACCAATTATGGTAGATTTGATTGATTTAGAAAATAACATTTTTTTAAATTGATCTATATGTAAAGCAGTTTGACTTCTGGGGGATTTGCATTCTGTTGCCAATTAATGAAACTTCATTATAATTCAGGACTACCAGCTACCTGCATGGATTCTTTCGTCAATAGAGATTTCACTCAAACTGTGTCATAGAGATTACAAGACAACTATATTTTTTAACATATGTCAAAGCTTCTCAAATTTATTACCAGAACATGTTACACAAAACAAAAAAAAAAAAAGGTCACTAATCATAATCTTGAGGATTATTTATTCATTATAGTTTCCATCATTCATTGAAATTTCCTATCATATTCTGTTTCCAGCTGTGAGTCAGCCTGAAGCATTCGGCAGATTTCAGGAGAGTGCAGACGTGGACAGACATTATTCAGAGATACAACACATGTCGTCAAGGGCTGAGAGAAACAGCATAGTCATACACACTGCTGTGTAGCAGTACAACACGTAGTTCAGAGATGTAGTGGGCCAGAAGTTTACATAAACCAAAAACATGCATACACACGTCACACAAGTCGTGGTATATGATGGTTAACCGGAAAATTTGTTGGCTGGAGATTTTCTTACAGTGATGAAACTGCTCAATGTTGTAGAGATCGGAAAGAACCAAGGACGAAACATATTGCTATGGTTA
Source organism: Ostrea lurida (assembly GCA_903981925.1). NCBI lineage: Eukaryota > Metazoa > Mollusca > Bivalvia > Ostreida > Ostreidae > Ostrea > Ostrea lurida. The sequence continues at coordinate 17,299 of CAJDSM010029095.1, forward strand.
TGAATGCATTAAACACGTTTGACACTTACAGTCTAGGTCTAACTGATCTCGTATCATGTAATGTATTTATGTGTAATGAAATTTCGAAAAGATAATAAAAAATGAGGAAAATATGTTTTCAATTTCTTAGTACTCTGCCTGCAGATCGATCGAGTTAAAGGGATTTATTTCTCCACGCATGATCAGTCTGTTGCAACTTGGCTTTCGGAACTTTTTAGCCCGCTTCAGCTTTTCTGATCACATTTTGTCCGTCTGTAAATTTTTATGCCCCCGCCATAAAATGGCGTAGTATCTCGGGATTCATGCGACATCATGGTAGCAGAGATGCTTGTATTCCGAGTTTTGTGTGTTTTTGAGACATCTTGAGTTACTTTTCATGAGGAAATGACTACTATAATTACAATTGGCAGAGATATAACCAAAGGCAAAAACAGTGGAAATGTCAATATTACATGTATTACATATATATTTGTGGATATAAACCCTAAATTTCAATGCAACGTACCTCACAAATTAGGGCAAAAATCTGCAGCTACCGAGAGTGAGCTGTAGTTTACTAAATGACTTGCTGTAAAGAGAAATATACACAATCTGTGGCACTTATAAAGCTATACAAGTGAAAAATTCACGAAAGAGATGGGTAGCCCAGTTTGTAGTGGATAATTTGTAGCCATACCCGTGTACAGAGGCAATGATTGGGGAGGCTGCTCCCTCTCCTTGTAGCCATACCTGTTTACAGAGGTAATGTTCCAGCTGCATTTGTTCCACATACACTAGCTGATCTCGGCAACTTTTCGTGCCATGTTAAATTTCAACAGTTTGATCCTCAACTCTATTCACAAATAAGAAAAGAATTCCCAGTGAAAAATATTTTATTTATATTATTTATAGGTATACCAATAAATTAAACCTCACAGTAAAAATCCCAGGTGGTAACAATGATGAATATCATGATAAGTTTACCGGTATGTAGTGCAGCTTTTAAAAGTTATGTAGCAGAAACAGATATTTATAGATAAAGAGCATACTCGATTCTGGCAATCCAGAGCACCTGGGTAATATGCTGCGAGACACTCGAATGTGAGCAGCAATTGCGCACATTGGGTGAGCCAGAGAATTCGGTATAGCGCAGGTGGCTCACGATTGTGTCCATGGAGACAGTAGTAGTAATTGTGGCATATTCTGAGAGGTAGTCTAATGAAATAAATATGCTTTGTAAAAATTTTTAGCCTTTTCTGTGCCAAAAAATGTTGTATACAATAGAAATTCAAAATTTTCATTACTAAATGCTCCGGGTCACTTGATTCTAAGAAGTACCCTTGGTATATCTGGCTCAACTCGACAGTTCCCCTGAATTAGTGTCAGAATCAAGTATGCTATAGAGTATCGCAAATACTGTTCAGGGTTCATAGCTGAATATATCAAATCTATGGTAAAAAAAAAAAAAATACATTTACATGTATACCCTTGTAAAGATATATATATACATGTATTATGTAAACTTGTGCACACAGATACATGTACCAGTAAGTAATTAAGACAGTATAAAATTAAAGGTTCTGTGTGAAACTGAATTGTTCAGAAGGTGATTCGGAAGTCATGGCTGCTGAGTTACATGTAGTATAGCTTTCTTTTGAACTTTCAAGTGAAATGCATGTACTGATAAACATTTATTACATTTAAAAGTACAACTATGTGTCATTTCAGTGTTTATTTCTTTTTCAGAACATTAGCTTTTGTTTTCGGGATACACACTGTTATTCAAGATAAAACAATACCTCAGTCATCCAAAAATATTTCTACCGAGAATGACCTGGTTTTACATTAGCAGGATCAAAAAAAGAAAAAGGATGTTGTTTTGATAAGGACTGCATGGTGCATTAGAAAACAAAAATATTTTATAGCAGTACTCCAATGCCAGAAATGTTGCTGATATTGTAAAATAATGTTACAACCAAAATAAAAGGTACCAGGGTGTGCTTTCTCATGAAAAAAAAATCTCTGAACAATGAAACTCCAATGAAAATCTGAAAAGGATGAAACAGAAATTCCCAATAGAATTTGAACTCACAACATCAAGGTTATCAGACAGAAACTCGTACCCCTCAACTATAAATTTATATATCGGGTAACTGAATTATCTTACTCAGAATTAGGAACATTTCAGTGTGCTTTACCTTAATTGTAAGTAGGAATATGTATCAATAAATGAGGTGGTCTGATGAAGAAATCCTCAACACAGATCAATATAACAAAATTGTACATGTATGTCTGATTAAAAATCAAACTGACACAGTGAATAAACACTACAACCCAATCATTCTTCCACACAATTCTAACCCTCTATACATATCAATCCAACAGTACAGCACAAAACAGTGACGGCAACAACAAATGCATATTAAGATATCACAAACCACTTCATTATGGTTAAAAAAGATGAAATACGCTACATTTAATAACACACTCTCGGGTTTCGAAGCCAGCGATATTAATTTCCATGTATACTCTCATTAGTAGAAACACATAATTTCATAATCTCTACAGATATTCGGACTCAAGTCAAACTTTTCTTTTAAAAAAAAATCTTATCTAATATCACTGATTCACATAAATACTTATTATAAACAAACAAAAAGATTTGCAGCAAACTGGTGAAAATGACAGTAATGGTGATAATGGACAATGGTATTTAGATTGAGAGAAGCGATTTCATGCACTGCGAACACCCATATAATACAGGATTACTTGGTCCATCTCGCTGGGAACTTAGTTGTCTGATATAACACAGAATATAAATGTGATCAAAATAACACGTGACCTGTACGTTATGAACTAAATAAAGGTCTGAATAAACATATACAAAGCACATTTGATTTACAGTACTTGGAATAAGTAACAGCAGAATGGATAACAGTGTGGATTATATAACCGCTGTATATTATGCTTAACATGAAACATGTACATCAAAACAGAAGTCTGTAGTTTGGATTTTTTAATCTTGAGATCCAACGACAATGGGAATGTACAAGTTTATACATATGATATGTTTGATCATTGCTATCATAAACATACTATAGAGAGCATGTGGCTCATTAGAAAATAAGAAATGATATATAAAAAATACCATGAACAAGGTGGTAATACAGAAAACTCAGGGTGATACCTCTAAATATAACTTGCAAGGGTATGTATGTGTACGTGTCTTTTTGTAAAATGTGTCTAGTAGTTCTTGTGGTGAAGTCTGAAAAAGTGTGCTAACCCTATAGGATTACACATTAATTTCTACAAGTCGTGTAAATACTGTAAACATATTATATTTTATGGTGGGTTTATTTTAACGATTTCGGCGGAAAACTATTTCTGCTAAATCAAGTACACCGCCAACAGGGAAATGCAATATGACAGTCAGTTAGGGGCGTGAACATCCGCTAATTAAATTAAATCTGTGTTAAATGTTAGAAAATCAAATCTTCGCTAAATATCATACGCGTTAAATGTAACACATTTACAGTATCCTTAGTTTAATATTATGAAACACAGTGACACCTATTTAACCTGACATGCAAGGGGAGACAATTTTTCTGTCAGAATACACAGAGTAAATACAATGAAAATACAAATTAAAAATGAAAGTAGGGGTCAGAATGCTCAGAGAAATGGATTACATAGGTGTCGTTTTAGGGAGTTTTCACCATACATGAACTTGTTCTCCACTTCCGAACAGCGATTGATCGACCATTAATGTAAAGGCAAGTACACATACAATCCAACAAGCACTGAACACAAAAAGGAATCGAAGAACTAAACAATGTTATTTGGGACTAAAAAACCAACTATCAGTCAAATTGTGAAACCCAAATAAATTATGTGCTTCAATCATGAAAACATAAGTTGTATCAGCTAAAGTGTTGTCAAATGATCATTATTAACAATGCTAAGAAAATGAATAATTTACACAAGATTATATATTCTTAACCCATACAACAGGCTAAAAAAGGGACTTTGTAAACATTTGGATTTGCTACATTTTCCCCACAACAATAACTATCTGTATCACATGGATACAATCCCAGGTCAAGGTCACTCCTATGTGACTACAGTACACTACAGTGTCATAGCATTGTTCAATATTTGTCACAGATCTATGTAACTACAATATACAGCATCACGATAAACAGATCTGACATAGATACGGCTGGAATGTGATTTGATCACTGACTCTCTATATTTTGTAGATATTTAAAATGATACCTTGTTTTTAAATAACAAACATGAATTATATTCCCCTTCATACACATTCAAACTCTATTCCTAACTTAGTTTAATCCGTGATAATATCAATTAAACAACTGAAAAATGAGAAGTTTTCATTTTCAGCAGAGAAATCAAACTAGATTTTTTTCTCAAAGAACAGCTGCCACAGCATCAGTATTCAATTATCAGACTCTATGTTATTAAATAAATTTCACTTAAAGAACGTGTATGCTAGAAATTCAAATCAAAGGTTCGATCTCTCATAGTTTCAAATTTCTTGCTTTGCAAGCAGCACATATTCAAAATTAAAATGTAGTACATAAAAACAAAGTTTAGTCACAAGATAAAACTTTTTCGTTATCAATTTCTGTCCAGTAAAGAAAACCCGGACAAGTCACTTGTATCGATAGTGAAAATGGAAATATGCAAACGCACTACTCCAGCTTGTCCATTATCTGCAGTGGTAGATGCCCACATGCTTGTTGTTGCCATTGCACACAAGAGAATGAACTATATACACAGATGAAACTTGTCACATATCAAGACTGATTTCCATAAATATAAAAAATTTCATGATATACAACAAAAAGAAATATTACAGAAAAATCACAAATCGAACAGGAATTGAGAGTGTCGTTGATGACCTGAGTAGCAGATGAAGGTTGCAATGTTCCATTTTTTCCCTCAGTGTGTGGATTGTTCCCCTTACATTTTATCTAGTCCCCTCTTCAATGCATCAATACCTTTTACAACCTTGTTATCACCCTCCCCCTGCAAAGAGAATGATCAAACATTTTAACTAAAATACTCCTAGTGTCCTAGTGTCGCTTTAGCTTCAATTTACTGGTCATAAGAATTCATGCAAATATAGAAGCACACTGATGACAGAAACAACCTGTAAAACTACTCTAATTTTTTTTTTTTAAATGTACATGTACAGTGACAGCAACAAACATTAACTTTTAATCTCACTTGTCCTTCGGGCAAGTACAATCAAACTTTCACTTGCCCGAATGAAAAACTTGCTTGTCCAAAAACTTAACGGCAATACACCTATCAGCCAGTACGGTAATTCAAATACTCCTCCCCTATTTTCAGAGTCAGTTGGAAGCAAAGTTTTCCTTCTTTATCCTACCAATGTAAGCCCTACCCCCACTTATAGTTAATGATTAGATCTTCATACAAATTTACTGGATGCCGCACCCTGTCAGGCTGTTGCATTAGTATAATTTGTAGTTGACTGCAATAAATTTCAAAGTCATAGATAAGAAAATTACAAAAACCAATGCAAAGTAAATTGGAAAAAAAGCATTGGTCTAATGTAACCCCTGTATATAAAGCCAAGTTGTACTTCTGATCCCCCCCCCCCTCCCCCCTCCCGATGTAGAGATAGATCTTTTGTAGGTTTGCCACATCCAAACAAAACTTTGTACTGCTTTCATTGTAGAAGTGGTCAGCGTTTTACCTCTATGTCCCTTGCTGGGTCATCGTCTTCATCTTCGTAGTCAGCGGCGGGATCCTTTAAAAATCAGACAAACACATAATAATAAAAGCTACTTTTAAAGTCTTCAAACTTTTCAGCAATTCTTTTACAGTCCCTGAAACATTTTACTTTCCCACTTATTTGGTATGTTTTCATGTATTGGTTAAGCTCAGTGTCCCTGTATCCCAAATCACAACAAAGAAAGAAATGAAAGAGCCAGAGTGAAGTGGAAAACACAAAGTGAAAGAGCATAAGAGAAGTGGAAGATCGAGCTAGAGTGAAATGGAAGAGCCGGAGTGAAGTGGAAGAGCTGGAGTAGAGTGGAAGAGCCGGAGTGAAATGGAAGAGCCGGAGTGAAATGAAGAACCGGCGTGAATGGAAAGACAGAGTGAAATGGAAGAGCTGGAGTGAAATGGAAGAATCTGAGAGAAATGGAAGAGACGGAGTGTAGTGAAGAACTGGCGTGAAATGGAAGAGCCAGATGAAATGGAAGAACCGGCGTGAAATGGAAGAGCTGGAATGAAGTGGAAGAACCGGCGTGGAATGGAAGAGCCGGAGTGTTAGGTGGGAAGAAACCGGCGTGAAAGGAAGAGCCGGAGTGAAGTGGAAGAACCAGTGAAGTGAATGAGGCAGAGTGATATACAGACATAGTAAACACAGGTCTGTGGTTAGAGCTAGGGTAAGATGTATGTTGAATTTGAGAACTGGATATGCAGTGCTCTCCATATACAAAGCGTGATCAAATAGATTACACAGCTCACCTCGACCACTGTCATTAATCTCTGGCAAAAAAACTTGCACAAAATGATTCTCCAATTTATAATATTAGGTAACAGTTGAAGTTTGGTATCTCGAACACTGATATCTCGAATACCATGGTTCAGTAGTCCCAGCCACCTATTTTCTAAGTATTTTTATGTTCAATATCTCGAATCCATAGATATCTTTGAAGTCTTTTCTCAGTCCCATCTATTTTGAGATAACACGGTTTGACTAAAATTTGTGTTTATTAAAAACAAATGTCTTCCCTGGTCCTCAAATGAGAGTATTGTGCAAAATTTCAAGTCTATCCAATAAGTGTTCACAGCTATTTTACATCTTTCACCCACTTAGATCCACTGTAATAACATTAAGGATAACAACTGGATCCTCCTGTCCAGAGAATATGCTCACCTACAAATTAAGCACTGTACAAAGTTCAAGTCTATCTGATAACCCATATAGGAGGAGATCAGTTCACAAAATGTTGTGACAGAGAGATGGACAGAAAGTACAAAAACAATGTCCCCTGAAAGAGGGGAGACATAATTAATCCTAAATCTAATTTTGAAAAAGTACAGTCGAACCTCAATATCTTGAACCAGATGGAACTGAGAAAAAACTTGGGAGATATCTATGGATTTGAGATATCAAGGGTAAAAATACTTGGAAAATAGGTAGATGGGACTTCTGAATCACTTCCATAGAGCCATGGTATTCAAGAAATATACCAAAGTTCAACTGTATTCATGTTTGCAATAAAATGGCAAGTAATTGATTTTAATGATTGTTTGTAATCTTTAATTAATCAGCTTGATTTCTAATTACTCTATAAACAGTCAAGGTGAGCTACAACACATGCCTGCTAAAAATTACTACCTTGTGCGAGATGCTGCAAAAAGGGAGAGCACTCTTACAGATTGAATGTTACTACAAGCAAGCATTTATAATTTTACAGTAAATCAACCCAGCATGCAATACAACATAAAACATGCATGAAAATAGTTTATGTATGGCAACCTTGATATTGTCCCAGAAATTGATATTTTAGATGATTTTTGAAGCAATTTTAATTTCATATTTGAATACTGTCATTTTCAGCATTAACTATTTCAATGTGGAAATAACTGTTTTCACATGGAGTCAATCTGAGGCCAAGAATTTACTCAATATTTACATCTACATGTAGTTCCTTGAATAGACTTGTATCTTTTGAAAAAAAAAATTCCATATTTATGAGTATTCTAAATATCTACTAGTGTATTGTTTACTTTTTATACTTGGTACCAATGAACATCATTCCCAATACCAAAGACTGTCAATTTTTCCAAACTGGTAAGTCTTATCAATTCAAGGCTCATAATTCCCTTTTAATACATAAAACAAATGAATTCAATAATTTCGATCTAAATGAAACATAGAAGTCGATGAAATAGCAGTTAGGTTGTAAAAATGTAACCGATACTTCCTTATTCTTTAAAATATGGCTTATTCAATGTTGATTTTTAAAAAAAAAAAAAAAAAGCCATTGATTGAAATGAAAGAAAATTCCCTATCCTATTTTGATGCTACAGGACTCAACATTAACAAGCTGCCACCGAACGTTACTTGTCCGAATGTCTATTTTACTTGTCCGACTCTGAACAAAAACAAGATTTATTGTTAACTTTATTTTCAAGACTGAAACAGCTATTTATATATCAAATTTTAAAGCTTTATTTATTAATCAAAATAGAATGTTGATATAAAGCCTAACTTTGTCAGGTCCATAATTAATTTTGACTTGTTCATGATATGAGACCAGTTTACATCAAGGTTGCATATAACAATGTAGTTTCATATTTGAAAGTTGCAATGAAACAAAACTCACTGTGGTTTATGAAATATATGATATATATTTTTATTCTGTCAGTATTCTACAAATCTTCAAAAGTTACTTGTCCGATTGGATCAAGTGCTTTTAGAGATTGACTTGTCCGATCACAAAATGAAATGGACACGGACAATCAGAACAACTATTTTTCCCAACTGAATGGGGATATAGATGCCATTCCCATACAATGGGGGAGAAAAGCACTAAGCTCGGACTAGACGTTCACATGTGGGTATGTATGGATTTCTCTTAGATAACTCTATACCTGGTTTGATTTTTTCTGCTCTATGCCGAGTTTGTTTGGTTTTTGTAGCTGGTTCTGCTGTTTCGCGTATTTGTCATTGGCTTTGTCATCGATGTACTCCTCCTCATCATCAATATTATTCTTATTCTGTCCCAATTTCTCAGCCTCTTTGGTTTCCTCTTTTATAGATTTTCTCCCTCCACCAACAGACTCCTGATTATTCTTCATTTCAACTACACCCTTTCCAACATTCATTAATCTAACTTTCGCAGACGGCAGAACCTTTTTAATCCCTTCACCAACTACTGAATCCTTAATGTCTACATTCTGTGAATGGTTTGTTTTATACATAATCAGACCTGGGTGGGGAGCAACCTGTCCTCCTGAGGTTAAAGCACTACCTATAAAAGAGAATAATATTCAGGCTATACAAAAATAAACCTACAGCAGACTTGTATACCA
>CAJDSM010029097.1:0-14317 GCA_903981925.1 Ostrea lurida
GTGTAGCCATAATAGGGTTCAAAGTTTTGCCTACTGATACACATATATATGACATTAAATCTTGTTGAGAACTTGACCCACAACACCTTTGGTTGCTTGGAACTCAAGTTTGTTCAAAAGAACCACTTCAGCCTATGTCAAAGGGGAGATAATCAAGAAACTGCAAGAATAAAGTGTGGGCATGTAAAAACCTCTCAGGGATCAAAGGGTCAGAAAAGTTGAAAGAATCGGGCCCACGAAGGGCAAAAATCAGCCCCATGAAATGGTCAAAATTAAAATGAAGTTTCAACAAATTATTTTCTGCACAAATGATGGTCTATGTACGATAGTTTATCAGGGTTGCAAAAATCTGGGAGTTTTGCATTGGTGTATCCAAGATCTACTGCCTCGAACATCATAAAATAAAGAACCACATTTTCTATTCCATATAGGGCACAAAACTGGACCATACGTTATCAAAATCATAACTTTTCAGATATAATTTTAATTAACTGGCAAAAAATAAAAATTGGTCAAGCCTGTGCTCTATATGAAATAGTGAAAAAGTGGTGATTTTTGGCAAATTGTTGTATTTCATGATGTTTGGGGTGGTAGATCTTGGACACACCAACGCAAAACTCCAAGATTTGTATTGGCATTGCTATAAATTCAATGATACATTTGTATAACCCTTTTCAATTTTGCACCAAGAGGGGCATAAATGATTTCTTGCTAGAAGGAGCAGCAGACAGTCCTTTTGTAAACAATAAGATTTAACGTTTTTCAAAGTAAAATATCATTGGAATGTAAAATTTGGTTTTAATTGACCTCATTCCAAAGTCATACCATATAAATTGGTCCAAATTTAACATCAATCCTTAAATATCACTTTTCATCAAGTGTGGCATTGCTTACAGTACTACGCCTACTTAAGATAATATTCCTCAATTTGTCACAATTAAATGAGGAAAGGAACTAATAACCAAGAATCTAAACGTAAGTACATATATTTCCTCAAATGCTTTCAAATCTTTATACGGGTCACACCACTGTACATAAACCAGCACAAAACGTTTTCGATTTTGTATTTTATTATGCTAATACCATCTACATTTGCATCTTTTAAAAAGTCTCTACAATATAAAACTAAACCTTCCATTATCTATATGGCAATAGAACAGTACCTCTTGACTTGCACAGTTATACAGAACTTCCTTGAGCCTGTATAGTATTGTCAGACACATCTTCCTCTTTCTGCTCTCCAATAGGTAAGTGTGTGAGTGTTTGACACTGCACACATCACGTATTAAAATGTCTATTTACAGTTCTTAGTCCGGTATTTATTAAAGAAAACAAAAAAACACCTTATTGAATCTCTTTAAGTCATATTCACTTCCTCCACCTGCAAAGGAGAATCACAGTTTATCAATATTCAATTATCAATACCAAAGAACAATTACAACCAGTTGCAGGGAATAAAAAAAACCCATGCAATTATATGACTTTAAAGTCAAAATTTCACTTGATCTTTTTAGCAAGTTACATAATCACAAATTGCCAGCAGTCTACAGGAACTTTTAAAAATTTCAGAAATCCTCCCCTTACCTGTTCCCATAATACAACTCCAGGATGTGTGTTAGCACTGATTCTGATAGATTCATTGTTGTGGTATTCCAATGCCTCCAGTTAAACCATTCCTTACCTTTCCCCATAATACAACTCCAGGATGTGGTTAGCACTAGTTCTGATAGATTCATCTTGTTGTTGGTATTCCAATGCCTCCAGTTTAACCATTCCTTACCTGTTCCCCATAATACAACTCCAGGATTGTGGTTAGCACTAGTTCTGATGGACTATTGGTGGGTTTCCAATGCCTCAGTTAAACCATTCCTTCACATTCCTTCTCAAAAATTTCTCTTCCCTGTTAAAAATCACAAAATATATGACAAAGTAAGGGGGCCTTTGACTTCAACTAATCGGAGATATAATTCAAAATCCAATTATCAACCCTCTCTCTCTCTCTCCTCTCTCTCTCTCTCTCTCTCTCTCTCTCTCTCTCCTTCTCTCTCTCTCTCTCTCTCTCTCTCACCTTTGGAGTCATTTTCAGTGTCATTTCACACAGCACCAGTGCCAGGTTTAAGATTTCCACATCGTGAGATTTCAGTACTGGGGTCACACACTGTAACAACCCAGAGTCCACTAGTTGGTTACAGATGTCCTCGCCATGACAACCAAGGTTACACAACAGATACAAAGCCTGCAAAATAAAATTTGGGATAGAAAAATAACCCCTGATAACATATAAATCAAATAAGAATGTGCAAGAATTTTGAAATTTGTAATTGCAAGATCTACATACTGTAAAGGGGGAAATGTTTGCGTGGGTTTTATTTTCGCTATATTTGCGATATCAACTAATGTGAAAATAAAACCATCGCGAAGTACTGTTTGATGTACTTGGGTATATGAAAAAACTATATATCCATGGATTCAAGATATCAATGGTATTTGATATATCAGTGTTCGAGATACCTAAGTTCAACTGTACATATATTCCCAATCAAATCATATTGTTCTATGTATTTTATTTTAAACAAGAGAAGGACAATCACCTCCTGATGGGCACATTCAAACTATACATATTAAAATTTTGTTCAATTTTTGGGACAGAAAATTTCCCTTGCACATGATTTCATTTAATAGTAGAAGGCAATGAAATCCATTCCGTGTATACCTCTGTTTTGATGTCAAATGCTGCAGGCACCTGCTCCAGAATGTGTGGCAGCAATGGCCCAAAAGTGACCTCCTTACAGACTGCAAGATCACCTGGATAGCATAATAATAACACGTGTTTCATGTAAAGGTATTCAATGAGTGTATTATACCATGCAATCATTCATCAGAAAACAAAAACAATCTATGGGCTTATTTTAGCTTACTTATCCCATTGGAAAAATTTTATTTTATTGAGAAAATTTACAACTTTCATTTTATATACGGCCCACTTTTCAAGATTGGGGATGGAACTAAAACATATACTTGGACAAATTTTCAGTGATTTTCTGCATGAATTTCAGCATATTTTGGATGAATGAGTGAGACCATTTTCCCTCCCCCTTCTAGAGTCCTACATGTTCTTTGATAAAGTTTTGCTCTTTATAATTCCATATGATGGCACAGAATCACCATTTTACATTCCTATGAATGGTAATAGATTTAAGATCAGGCAAAATATAGCATTGTAGATGCATTTTCTAGGCTATAAATAATTACTTTTATTCACTGGTCACTTGGGCTACGAACATGAATTTTTACTAGTCAATTTGTAACTTTTACTGTGCCTTCAGACCAGAGGATATAAAAACAACCTGCCTAAATTCCATATTCAAAATAATGAAGCATGTTCATGATGAATGTCAACAGTGGGTTTTAAAAATGTATTACATGATAGAATATTGTTGAAATAAAAAAAATGTCACAATCTTATATTTTTCACTAAAAAACTTTAAAAATAGTCATCTTGACCTTCACTTTTCTTGTCATTTGTGATTACAAAAACATCACAAATTAGACAGCTCATTCTTAAAGAGAATTAAAGCCAAAGACATACTTTCTTAATTTAAATTATACAACTCAGAATTCCTCCTGTGCCTCATACCTTAGTACAAAGATATCCTCGTCAGATTGACGATTGTATACTCATGGATTTATCTACATGGTGTTACTTCATAGTACAACTCAACAAATGGGAAATCAAGAAATCATTTTGAATGCAATAAAAACATGGCACTTGCACTCAATGTTATTTAATATTTACTAGCCTAATGGTTGAGGAATTATGATGAGTATTTTTAAAGTAACTATCCCCCAAGGGTATATATTTATGTATCATTATAATATTACAAAACTGAGCTGACAAACACAATTGTGAATACCTGTCATGTTGGAGAGAACCCAGAGAGTTTCTTTGCGAACATGTCGAAGGTCAGAGGTCAAGTATTTAATCAGAGACTTGGCAGCAACTCGGCATTCTGCACCGCCATTCCTGTGTACTGATCTGGTCCACTGCATATGTTTCCAAGACAACGAAGCAAGGGTGTCACTGCCTGATGACAAAATCATGACGTCTTAACAAAAATATTACATCATTTTAAGAATATCAAAAGTAAAGAAACCAAACAAAATGTGTAATATGAAAGATGTGAGTAACCATTTCAATATTCCCATTCTGCTAGGCTTCCTAACACTTGAAAGTATTACTGTGCAGAATAAAGGTAATAATAGTCAAATCAGTTCAAGATATGTATCCCCCCCCCCTCCAATAACTTCCCCTGTTGCTCACCATCAATAATTTGAAAAGTGTTTAAAGTACAAATAGTCAGAATTAATTTTGGAAATAGTGGGATATAACAGAATAGGAAATGGTGGACTGTTGTTCTAGAGAGACTTGTATCCTACCTGAGCTTTGTGGGGCAGTATGTCTGACAGAGTCACAAGTAAATTAACAACCTTGGTTATCACCCCCTGGCTTGACAGCTCCTCCAGAAAAAGCCCACTAAAGTAACAAGTAACAAGATGTTAATGTCTGTACAAGTACCGATGGAATCTCTCCTTTACTGTTAATGTTTCAGCTCTGAAATTGTAAGCTTGAGATTGTAAGTTGGTGATGTTAAAAGTGTGAAGTTTTTCTAAATTGCCAAAATTAAATTATTTGCAAAAAAAGTTAATGCTGACAGAACGGGTTCCATTTAATACAATAACAGCTTACCTAGTTGCAAGATAAGTGAAGACCCATGATACTTCGGCTAAAACGTCCAGATTTTCTTGCGGATATGACAAATGAGAAAGAAGGTGAGGAATGGCAGAGGCCTGAATCATCTCCCTGAAAGCAAAGTGTTACAGAAAGTTATCAGTTTTGATATACAATTTTCAAATATTCATGTTTTCATCATGATTGGAAAACCTACTTGCAGGTGTCTGTCGATTCTTTAGCCAGGTTTGATAAAGCAAACGCTACTGACTGGATCACTGAGGGGTGTGGACTCTGTTTCAACCAAAATGTGTATTTTATGTTATGGTTTTAACAAGGAACTGTGAATACTTTTCATTCTAAACATTGCAAAATGAATGAATGTAAATCTTCATTTCAAGTTACAATTTTATTCGCGAGCCTTAGTTGAATTGCAAATTTTTGCACAAAAAAACTGTTCACAAAATTCTTTTGGCTATTTTTGACCCAAGGATGTTTGTGATTTATACTAAATAAAAGCGTTTTCAAACAACCATAACATGAACATTTTAATCATCTATTAAAAGCTTTGATTGTCAATTTTTTCCCTCTGACTTGCCTGCAGAAGTTGTACAAGAGGGGGGATAACTCCTTGTGCTTGTAAAATCTGTCTGCACTCAGCACTGTCCCCTGCTAAATTTCCCAGTGTCCAGGCACTTTGGTCCTACGTACAACAATACAATTCATCAAAGACTTATTTCTGGTTACAAGGAGTTGAACTTTGAACAAATAGGTGCATTCTAGCAATGCAATAAATTGCTCTATTCATCAAAAACTCATAAATTTAAGAATAGCTGTACTCTTCATGTTCTATAAATATCATTTATATACCAAATGTTCTCTTCATCACCTGCTCTTGTTCTGGAAATATGAACAATAGACCGATGGGCTGCAACACTCATCCCAGTCAACTCGGTCTTTCTGTTTTTCTCCTTAAATTATAAACCCTCTTTAACCCTTTGACAAATTCTAGCCCCATATTGTGACCCCAACCAACCCAAAAGGTTTTGATTTTATCAAACTTAAATCCACACAATATAGTGATTCTTCAATATCAATATGACATACATAGCCTTGCTGAACTAGAGAATACATCTTGAAAGATCCACCCCCAGATATTTATGTATTATCAGGGCTTTTGCTACAGTTTCCTTTTGATTGGGAAATTTATATTTGTTTAGATTTGTGTTTAGTTTCGTCTCTTTTGTTCCTGTGGTTCTTGAGAAGATTTCTTAGAGATAATATTTACTCTGACTTTTACTTAGTACACTGTATCCCCTCTTTAAAGTGCATGAACTTCCATTTCAAGAATTTTAATTTCCCCTTACCCATGGATGTTTTATCACAAATTCAGCTGAAGCTGCTCAGAGCTTGACCTAGGCTGACCCAAGATCTAAAGAAGATGTGATTGCTCATTGTTAAATCCTTGGCATATAGCATGAAGTCATAGGTCTTTGGGTCCTGAGTAAGGATAAAGAACTGAAACTGCCATAGCCCCTAGTGTCAAACGTATGTCTAAATTTGTGGCATTTCAATCACAGCAGGTGAAATCTCAGGGCATACAAAACAATGAATTATCAAATACATGTAATGTATACATGTACATTGTTAAAAAAAGTTTATACATGTACATGAATATGTATGTGTGCCTGAGCGTCTTATCAAGGTTATGATTCTGAATAACCCAACACATCAACTAACAAGAACTCTGCAAGAAGGGACATATCCCCTTGCAATAAGTTTCAACGAGCTTTTTCTATGAATTCTCATAGTGACCTTGACCCCTGACCTTTTGATTTCAAAAGCAATCTGGTTCTTCCTACCTTGATAACAAAGCTACATGTGTCCAATTAATCAAGCAAAACTTCTATGTAGTTCCAAAGTGGCCAATCAAGCAAAAAACAATAGTGCCTAATATAAAATGCAGTTACTAGTTAGTCAAGCACACCTTTTGGCCACTGACTGCTCTAACTATAAGCAAATTAGGACAACAAAATTTACCTGTAGCTGATGAACTCCACTGCTCAGGTAGGTGACCAGGTAAGGGGCCACTTGTTTACAAATGACCATTGAGTGATCGCTTGTTCCTGCGGAAATGTTCGTGATGCACCATGCTGCCTCCAACTGTAGACCTGCGTCACTCCCAGTGTAAATGCCAATAAGCATTTTCAAAGCATTTTCAACCCTTTCCAAAAAGTAAATGTAATATATTTCCTTTTAATATGTTTTAAATGAAAATATACATATATATAATTCTGTCTTTAGGTTTAAATAGAACAATTTATTGCATTTAAATATTGTATATTAAAATGCATACTTGAAAAATGTGTCAATGAAGGCTGTTCCTTGTGAAAATGCTTGCTGAAGTGTCTTTAGATTATCGTTTCTGTGGGCTCCCGGTTTCTCTAAACCCTTTGCTGCATTAACGACCTAAACAAAGATTTATGCATCATAGGAATACAAGTATCTCTCATATTCGGTTCACTTTTTACACTTTTCTTATTCTTTTTTAACTTGCCCAAGTTTTAAGCTCAAATGAACATTTCTAATTACAATTTGTCTAGCAAACATAAAAAATATATTGCAATCACAATATCATATCATAAGGTTTGAATACAGAATTGTTTACAGTTTATTTTTAAATGGAAGGACATCTGTTTACAATGTTTTTTTATTGGAGCAAATCCTTAATTGTGCCTACAGACAAATCAAATTATACAAACAACTTACTTCATCATGTAATATTTCATCAGAAATATCTTCACCAGCAACAAAGCGAAATCGCTTCGAACTCAAAAGCTTTTCTTTCCTGTCTTTACGAAGGGCTGCAATTTAAACAATAAGTATGAAGTGCATGTACAATGATTCAGTGTATCTCAATTCTTTAATTTTGACTGCAAATACTGAAACCAGCTAGTTTTGAATTGGTTGAATGGTATTAACTATTGGAAAGTCAGTGATCTATGTTACAAATCGAGTCTATTCTTGATTAAGTGACCTAGACGAGGGTTTTATCACAGCCATCTTTTTAGTGTATTGCTAATCACTTTTGAATCCTCAAGTAAACAATAGCTAAAAACATTTTTAAACAATAGAATTCAGTAGTATTACTTACAATGCCTGTGATACAATTAGACATAAAGCACTACTTAGAGACATTAGCGCACATTTCAAATATGCTACTGTCCTTAATGTGAAACCAGTTAAATATCCTTCCATACCAATACCCTTGTGCTTTCTTTTTGATATTTAAACCTATTTATATTGTTGATGTAAAAATAGCATTGAATGTAATTCCCTTAAGTAATATGTATATTGAATATGGGTGTTCATCCATCAATAAAGCTATCGCATAGAATTTGATGAGAAAGGTATTGTAGTATTCCCTATACGGACAAAGATATCAAGTTCATGACTTAGATTGTTAATTAACATATCAATGCATGGTATCTTCCCTTTCAATTTTTGAATATAACTATCAAGTTCCATGCTGGTGCCGATTGTTTGGGCGTCACATCAAGTACAGTGTGAATGTAAAATCCAAAGAATCGAAAAGTGTGGTTGATTCAGAATATCCTGGCAATATTTACTGTACATTGATTTAAAAGATGCTGTGCATGAAATCAAACAACATCATGTTAAACATTTATTAATAGATTGGGGGAGGGGGGAGGGGATACCCTTTCTATCCAAATCTATACATATCAAGATGTTTGACCCACAATATGATACATATCATGATACTTTGTATATCAATAAATTTAAAACTAGAAAAGAAAATTTCAAATTTATACAGCTCAAAACAAACCAGACAAAATATTACCCAGTTCAGCTAGTTTCTTCACTAGAATACAATAGATCTCACGATGCTCCAAATTTCAACTTTACAAAAATTAAGTTTCTTACACTGTTTTACTAATAAATAGAATGGCAAGTCAAACCTCTCCCAATTTTCCCTGACTTGCTTTAATAGTTGCCATTTTTTTTCTTCTTCTTTTGTTGTTGTTGTTCTACTTTCATTTGCTACTAGGCGGCAAAAATATACCCAACTTGTGACATTCGTATATTTTTTGAAAATTGTATGTTGGGTATCATATTTTAACAGACATGTATCGATCCATATATCACCATGAAAATAAGTATCACGATGAATCGGTGCACCAATGGATCATCCCATCTTCAACAGGTTGGGAACACTTCCCCTGTAGCGCGATATTCTTGCTAAAATGCTATTATCCCTCTGTAGTGAGAAAATATGCAGTACTCTATACTATACAAGTGTTTTGCTGTTTTTTCTTGAAAATAATTGACAAATCCTGTGCATTGCCGAATACAGGAATAAGTGCGACAAACACTGGACATGGTGGGAATAACCTTGATAGAGTAAATAACTCACTCAAGAAATTCCTTATCAACAAAGAAAGCAGGATACTGAAACCCAATACAATTTGTGAGTACTTTTGTTTGCAGCAGAAGTTATCAGAGCCTTCTGAGGCATTACACATTTTCTTCTTTTTCACGCGAAGTGCAAATATGTAAATTCTTCATACTTTTCCTCGGTTAAAAGGGATATATTTTTTCTCGCTAGAGAGGTATAATTGCATTTTAGCGAGAATTTCTCGCTATATTGGGGAAGTGTTCCAACCTGTTCAATTAGAATTTCTATTACTGTACTATTACAACACAGTTATCATGGAGACCAGATGGGTGTCATCGCTGCATCTTGCACTTTAAAGATCGTTCTTCATGAGTACAGTCTTACCCAATTCTTCTGCTTTATGTCTCTGTCTTAGTTTGGACACATTATGTGCTCTATGTTTGTACTGCGTCTTTCTATCCATTTTGGCTCGTTATAATAACCGTACGATTTCGATCCCGATGCAAATACTAACATACCGATTTTCTACTAGTACTAGGCCTAGAATTTGCTTTTTTAAGTGTTTATTTTATTTTTGTTAAATATTGAATTATGAGGTTTTTGCCAAATATAATCCTCATTCGATTACTAGCAAATGTAATGCCCCATGCTTATTGATATTTTTGTTTGAATCGGGATCGATGTTTTTAGAAACGAAAGTAGATCAAAATAGCGCCAAATATAAAGTAAAAGTTAGCCGATGGTAGACGAAAACAACTATCAACAAAATGGTATGCAGAAACTGCCAGATAATAGATTATATCATCACCATGATACAGTAATATAGCAGTAATTATATAAAAGACGTTCATGGCAAATTGTTTGATCTTTTTCAGTCCAAAAAGCGTGGTTTAAGTGTGGATGAAAAGAGAAGCAGAATGATGGAGTTCTTCTATGAAAAAGTATGTGGCAGTAAAGATAAAACGATCACGGAGAGGATCATTATATATAATATTTAGTAAAAGAAACCTTTTTTTTTTTCTTCTAACACGATGATATGCAAATTTATATAATTTCACTTATTAAAATAAAATTCACAGATTACATTTGCAGTTACAGCACTCACAATTCTTGCATAAACAATGCTGGTGTCATGTTTTTGTTTACACATGTTCAATATGCTTTTAATAAACGTTTCATTTTTAGCAAACTTTACAGAATAGCCAATTGGGCACTATTTTTGGATGTCAGGATGTTCTGTTATATGGATTTATTCTGGTACCTAATTTTGACAGGTGTCAGGTGATAATGGGAAGTCTTAACACTTACTAGATCGCCCTAATGTGATCCATTACTAAAATGTCAGAATTCTGTAGATTCCTATACATGATGTGAGAAACTTATCACATAATCTAGAGAGAAACTACCACTTTCAAAACAAAAAAAATTACCCTCATTAATTTTTGCAATGCTGAAAAATACATATGCCTGCAAGAATTCTTGATCAACAGTCATTTTCGCGCTATTTGATACCTTGGAGTCATTTCACAACATTAAGTTCTTGCATAAAAAATAAAAAAAAGAAAGATTTTGCAGGAGACTCAACTACAGTTGAACTTCGATATCACGGACACTGATATCTCAAATACCATGCCAGGCTATGTCAAAGTGATTCATAAGTCCCAGCCACTTATTTTTTAGGTATTTTTACCCTCGATATTTTGAATCCATGGATATCTCTAACTTTTTTCTCGGTCCCATCAGGTCTGAGATAACACGAGGTTCGATTGTACGTCATATAATATCTTGATTTGCAGGAGAAAATAGTGTTATACAATGAAATGACATTGATGAATTTGCATATTTGTGGGGCTAAAAGAAACTAAAAAAGTTGCAAATGAGTGAGATTAGATGTATAAAGAGTTTGAAATATTGGAGACCGGGAAATAGTGATAGTTGCAGATAAGGTGTTAATAACAGTCATACTCTTTATGAAACTTGGAGAATATTATTGAAAAATAGATATTTGATTATGTGCTATTTTCTGATACAGAAGGACTTTTTTCAACTGAAAGAATTAGAGAGACTTTGTCAAAAAGAAAAAGGAATCACCTCGATGTCTGTTAAAGAAATCCTTACCAGCCTAGTTGATGACGGGATGGTTGATACAGACAAAATAGGCACATCAGTGTATTTTTGGGCATTCCCCAGTAAAGCAAGTCAGAATGTAAGTATATTTAATATTTCAAGTATTTTTATGCCCTCATGATCAAATATCGGGGGGGGGGCATATTGTTTTTGTCCTGTCTGACATTCTGTCACTCTATCATTCTGTCTGAAACTTTAACCTTGGCTATAACTTTTGAATGGTAAGTACTAGGGCTTTGATATTTCACATGTGTATTCCTTAGACAAGACTTTTCTGATGGTACAAAATGTTTTACCTCCTGAACCTTGAACTTTGACTTACTTTTCAAAACTTTAACATTGGCCATAACTTGAGAATGGTTTTCATATTTTACTTGTGTATTCCTAATGACAAGCCCTTTCAACTAGTACCAAAAGTTTGACCTTGACTTTGAACTTTGACCTACTTTCAACATTGGCCATAACTTTGAACGGTAAGTGATAGACCTTTCATATTTCACATGCATAATCCTTATGGCAAGCCCCTTTCACTGTCTGGCATGTGGAATCTGGGGGCATGAGTGTTTCACAAACACATCTTGGTTTTAATTAATTAAGGTAAGAATCCTTCTAAAGTTTACATTAATCTTGATGTTCTTTGAGTTTCTTTAAGTGTACTGCAACAGTTTGTCTAAAGAAAACTATTGGTTGATAACCAAATGTTTTTTCAGTTGCCCAGTTAATGTATTTTCTTTCTTTCCAGAGAAAACGAAAACTTGATGACTTGATAAACCGAGTCAATGAGTTGGATGAAAAGAAAAGACTTCTGGAAAACAATATTAAGAAAGCCAAAATTGGAAAAGAGGATTCTGTGAGTTTATTCACAAAGTCATATAGACTTGTCATTCCAATTAAAATCTTATTTTCTACAGCTGTCATTAATATTACTTGTTTTTTTTTATTATCAAATTTTATTTATAATTTATTGGTTATAGTTGGGAGCAAAATGTTATCTACAGATGTACCTTGTAACCAGCATAAATCAATCACAAAGAATTAAAAGATTTTAATGTTTTACTTACTATCATTTACAGTCAAATATATTAATATATAATAAACTTACAGTATGTCTAACCAAAGTTCAGAAAACAACAAGGTCCAATGCTGGTTCACTGCTGAGCTGAATTCACAAAAGAGAATAAATATTGTTACAAAGTGGCTGTTAAATTCAACGTTCCTGAATGTAACTCTGTTGCCTTGTAGAATGCTTAATGAGACCATATGAGTGCTTATTACCACAAAATTTACAGTGTATTTATACAAAAGATGAAGTTTTCAGAACTTTCATTTCTACAACTCAAATAAACAGGGTTATGACAAAATATTAAGTGTTACGTCATCTCGATATTGAACGTAACTTACAAGTATCATTTTAGGTCACATGTCATTCAAGTACAGATGTATTACACAACAAAAGAAATGATAATTTCTATTGATAATTGGATTGAATATGCATAATGTTAACTTGAAATTAATATGAATCTATATGAAGGGAACTTAAATTCTGAATAATAATCTGTGTAACTACTATTTTTTTTTTTGTATTGTATAGTTAGATGATTTGAGTGTCTCCATGTACATTTGATTTTGAAAAAGGGCACCACTGAATATGTGTGATATATAATTTCTACTACCTAGGAGAACCGATCTCAAATACTCCAAGACTTAGATGGTAAAAAACAAGAGAAAGCCTCCTTATCAAAAGAAATAGATAAATATCGGGAATGTGATCCAGAAGTGATAGAAGGTGTTCAGAAACAAACAGGAGAGGCAAAAGAGGCAGCCAATCGCTGGACAGGTAAGAAACGACAGGAGAGGCAAAGAGGCAGCTAATCGCTGGACAGGTAAGAAACAAACAGGAGAGGCAAAAGAGGCAGCTAATCGCTGGACAGGTAAGACACGAAGGGTCATTTAATGACTAATCTGCATATATGTTGAACAGGTAAGTCATGAATGGTCAGTTATTAAGACCTCATTGAAATGTTGGACAGAAAGGCAATGAATATTCCTGTTGGACAGGTAAATCATAACTGGTCAGTTAATGATGTTACTGTAAGGCTGGACAAGTAAGTTACAAATGGTTTGTTAACAACTTAACTAGTATTGAACAATTAAATGAATGATCAGTTAATAAGTCACTTGTAATATTTGTCATAAATGGTCAGTTAAAGAAGTCACTATAGTGTTGGACAGGCAAGTCATGTATGGTCAGTTAATGACCTTTCTGTAATGTTGAACAGGTATTAAAGTAACAAATGGTCAGTTACTTAAGTTACAGGATAACGAGGGTATTTTATCTTTAGAACTTATTTTGTATGGTGACAATAATCTCAGTTATAAACAAAATGTTGCAATTTTCAGAATATTTTGTCTACAAATAGATTTGTTTAATTTCTTAAAATCTTTCATACTTGTACCAAGTACAGTACCAACTTGTTAACTTGCTAATTTTTTCTTCTTCGTTTCTGTGTATTATATTTTCTATATCCATACCTAAACTTTTTCGTCAGACATACATCAAACTGTAAATTATTTTAGAACTGGAAACTGTTAAACATATCAATGTATATAATATTACATTGCTTCATTATCATTATATAATAACTATTTCTGTATGACCTTGACCATGTATTTATAAAGAGAGGGCTTACAAAGTCAACACCTGTTGTCTAATCCTTTTATGTATTATACATAATAAAATATTGTTTAAATAAAAATATTGACGATAGGTTTGATTTGGTGCTGAGATTGAGATTTGAACTTCAGACTGGGCCTCACGGTAGTGAAGAGATCACCCTTAACTACTCATCTACAAAGATCAAATGAAATGATTACTGACTGATTAAGCTGTAACTTTCAACAGAAAAGATACAGTTCAGCGATCTTTTAATGATCTACTTATATAATGTATTTAAACCAGGAGATTTGCAATTGGTCACATAATGATGGAAATGTAACTCTTAATGTATGAGTCTTAATGGCCAACTTTATTGCGATTATTTCCC
>CAJDSM010029099.1:0-23535 GCA_903981925.1 Ostrea lurida
TACGCTGCACAAGTTATTATATATATATATTATAGAATCATGCATTAACAATGTAAATTGGAATTTCGACAGAAATAAAAGTAACGCGCGTCACGAACATGCCGTCGTGAGGGGTCGCAGCTAAAACTTAAATTCACGAAACTACATGTAACATGCGCGGTATCAGTAAGGATATACTAGTAGCCTGTCAGACTTGCTTTCTATGTTGCATATGATCAAATTTACCTGCAACCTGTAGGGATCGATACATTTGATCTGATTTGTTTGCAATGTTGTGATTGATTTTTAAAATTACCTTCTGGAATAGTGGCCAAGTTACTATGTATCATATTGCTATAAAGCTTGGATGGAAAGTTCAAGAATACTGTACATCATGTGACTTTTACATCGGGCATATATATACTGTAGATTATTTTTGTCCAGAAAGTAGATTGAATTCTAAGCGCATTTTTGGCGCAATTTTATTTAATAAGTGTATCATTTTTATGAATAGAAACTTGCCTCATTATTCCCCATCAGCCTTAAAACACCAACATTTCCAGCGCGCCAAAATTAGAATCAGTCATCAGAGGCGTGATCAAGTGCCTAGGAGGAGTAAGTATCCCCTGTCGACCGGTCACACCCGCTGTGAGCCCATCTTGTCTAGACCAGATGAACGGAGGGAATTCTTAAAGTACAACCGAAATAATAAAAGAAATTGAAAGCGAGTCTGCAATACAATTCTTGCAAAAAGAGTAAAGAGTATAAGATCGAGAAGAATAAACGATTCTTTAGCCAAAATCAGTGCATAAATAGTTTTTGGGGCTTGTTTTAAACATCAATTACGTGCGAAACAGTTGCAAAAAAAATAGCAAATTCATTTACATGATATTCATGCAAAAATCATGCAATTTTTATGCAATATTTTTAAAAATCAAGGTGGTGATCTTAAAAGTTGCTGAACATGATGTTCACATCCATGACGGTGATGGTGATTTGAGGGTTGCTGAATAAAGGTTTATTCCTTTTTTTATGCTCAGTGTAATCCATCAATATATTCTATACAAACTAACAATGACAGCAAGATGATTAAATTGTTTTCTTCTTTGTAGTGTTGAACAGAACAAAACGTGTAAAATCATTAAAGTATAAACTTCTCCGTATCTATTGACAACATGTTGGTAGTCTTGTCGATATAGATATATCATTAGTGTCTGATTTACAAGTATTAAAACATGCGGAAAACAAGCAAGCGCCTAATGAAATCAAACAACACTTCAATCTGACAGTTATGGTGTCACCTGATTAACTTCATAGAAAACGGATCGACAAATTCCGGCAAAGTTGGTCCAATAATTGAGGGAAATAACAGGGGAGCCATTGGGCCGCACGGACAACATGACAGACGCCGGGGTAAAATAGCAGCCTCGGCAGCCGTAATTGTGATCCTGCTCGTAGACTTATCCGGAGAAATCCAGTAATGAATTACAAATTGACGGCTTCCGTAGGTGGGAAACAAATCAAAACCTTTCCGTAATTATTTTAATTTGCAGAAGTTTCAGGTTTTAAAACTGTTTTTCATCCTAAATGGAAGCTTTCTGATTTCAAGTCTACAGTTTTACGAACACCAAACCAAGAAAAATGTTCTATTCTGTGGAAAAAACCAAACAAATGTTTTCAAAACATGCAAAGGGGTGTTTATTTCTCATAATATAATAATATGAATATTTTATTATGGCTAGTGTGGTGTGGCAAATGATTGACGGCTTCAATCTCTATTAGCATATGGTACCCTAGGCAAAATTACCCTGAAGTCAGTCATGAGCAGTGCGTGTGTTTGCTTTATATCATATCCGTGTTCGTTGTCGTGGAGCAGTCCAGTTCACTACCATAGAATAAAGCCTGATGGTGCCGATGAACGATTTCAGGTATTTCTTTGACATACCTAACGCTGTTACTGGCTTGCCAACACAGACGAGTCAAACCAATTTCACGCATCCCGAATTAATTTTCCAATACAATTGTACTTTGAACCCAGCTTTTCTACTTGCAAAATGTCGCAGGGACTTCTTGAAAGTAATTTGTTAACGCGAAGATTATTTTCAGTTTACTTGAAATACGACCCATCAAAATGATAAATTGATCTTTTAAGGAGGTTTAGTTTGAATGTATAACTGTACAGTAAGATTCAGCATTTTAATCTACATTGAAATTCCTTGGAAACTTAAATTTGTTTTGTATATATGCAAAAATAGCATTTTAGGTAAAATCTTGAGATAAAGAAGGTGTTTGCCATGTATCATGGTGATTCCTAAAGGTGTTGCGTGAAAGATCGATAAAATAAGTTATTAATATATATAGTAAACAGTGGACATTTTGTCTTGATTCCAAAATATACGAAAATAAGTCTAAAGGTGTGTATTGACAAGAATTAGTCAAAATAAATTAAGTGAAATCATGCAGGAAGCGATTTATGTGATTTTTTGCTCAAAATACAATGGGGAATCCGAATTTAAGAAAAAACTGCCTGCTTGAAACAAATAAATTTTACATAAAATGTTCTTTGAGATTTTCATTTAAAATTGTCGCTTTGAAATTTTTGTTTCACGTATGCATTTTTTTGTAAATCTCTAAAATCGACACGATTTCGTTACTTCTCCTTCAACTTCATCCGCACGTTAAGTTTTCATGCGGGTGTTTGAATGGTGCGGCGTGGCGTAATGGATAAGGCTGTGGACTTTTAACGTATAACTGTTTCTTCTTTTTTTTAAAACGACCGATTCGAATCTTTCACGGATACAATTTTTTTCCTTTAAATTTCGAGTTGTCTCTTCATCACAACACACCCTCTAGTCTTTTAAAATGTTTATTCAATTATGCGTTACACACGCCACACTGTCTATAGGAACAAACTTTGATCTTACTGGAGAGTCATGTAGCTTTGTGATATGGTTTTTAGCAACGCAAGGCATCAAGGCTTAAAAGTCGAAGAGATAAAATATATCCTTGTTAATGGACACAGCAAGAATAAAACTGTATAAAATTGACAATAGTATATTTAAAACGAAAGATATATTCGTTGCAAATTGCAATTGTTATCAATATTTTCAGGTGCATGGACATATATTTTTTAATCAGTATTGAACTTTAATAATGCATTAAACAACAAATGTGAATCTGTCTTATTTTTCGATTTCAAATAATAAGTGTGGACAAAAGTGAATTGAAACATCAATACTTAGTGCTGGGAATCCACAGGTATTTAAATGGCACACCGTAAGAGTTAAAATTAGGATGAAGCGCAGTTCTACGTCCGAGTGGTCCAGATTAGGGAAAATCACCGCTTCTGTGCAACACCTCTTTATCTTTAAACTGCTAATTGAAGAAAAATTCGGCATACATATTTTTTTCGGTATAAAATTGATATGGGGTTTATCTACAAATTGAAATTGTAAACCACCGTTCTAGCCACAGTTCAATTCGCCAAGCCTCTTGTAGTTTATTTTTTTCTAGCTATCATCCCGTCAGTTAATTGTCAGACATTTTGTAGTTTCTTATGAAAAGACTTCGGAAATGGAACTCTACAGTTTGTTTACATACTTTGAATTAAATGTGAAGTATTGTCTGGCAAAAGAGGCAAGTGGTTATTGTTATTCTTAATGAAAAACTGTATCTATTTTGCTATCATGAATTTTGTTTAACCTTTAAATGTATTTCAGATCTGTTCATTCAGTCTGACATTTCGCTTATTAAATACAATGTATATTCATTGTAATCTAAAAAATAAATACATGTATACAATTCCTTTACTAGTATAATACTGTTTCTTTACTAATATAATTGAATTCACATATATTTTCCTATATAATTTAAATAGCCAAGGTATTTCCTAATATACCGTTGCAAACGAAAAAATATGTATCATTGTGTTTCATATACTAGTATATCGAATATATTCATACTGTTGCCTATACTTATATAGTATCCATCGTGTTTTCTATACTAGATTTTAAGTAGATTGACGAGTTAGTTATTGCCATAATAATGAAGGCCACCATCTTACATACAGGTATATTAAACAGGGCAAACGTTGCATATATACATGTACATGTACTAAACTGGTCCGCCGTTCCTGCTACAGTGTAGCAGATGCGAAACTCAACAGGCGAACCAGTTTAGTACATGTACGTGTATACTTGGTAAAGGGAGGGGAAAACAATTTCAATGTTAACCAATAACATTAAATCTTTATGTATTTAAGAATAAAAAAAAAAAGTTTTTAACTTTTTAATTAGTCCATTACATTAAAAAAAACGCAATAAGTTTTTGAAAATCATATTGCTGATAGTTCTAGACTATTCCACACCGATGCGATGTAACTGTAGAGGTTGGGCGTTGATGGACATATGAAGTTGTTTTCTCTCTGATTATCACATACGAAAAGTGTGAGAATTGTCATCTTATTTCTGAGTGTTTGACAATAGAATTTCATCATCTGCATCATTTAGATTGAAGGCGGTTCATCTATACCAGTTTAACGTCGTATACTATTTTTCTGTCAATAAGAAAATATATAATAAAGAAACGAGTGATTTTAGGTAATTTGCTATTTTCTTTCATTGAATCCCTCAGTCTTTCCATTTGAGCTTGGATGAAGCAGAAACATGTAATTGTAGGCTGGCTGCGACCAGACGACCAAGTTCGTGCCGATATTGCCATCAGAAAAAGCATTTATTTGCTGAAAGGGGTATATTATCTTGATTGTAATTGGAACATCTTTTAACAAGATCAAATTAGTAGTCATTGTTTGTTGTGTCGTGAAAGCGTTTGCATCTAATGAGATACCCAACGGCAGAATAAAGCATATTTTGGGACGTGAATAGTCCAAAGTGTCACGTGGTTTTGCCGTCGAACTCAGCAGGGCGGTGTACTAATACACTTCAACAAAGATACCAAACAGGAGTATTCCCTTTGTTAGAGTATGAAGTATCTACAGAGCAAAGAACAGTTATCCAAAGGGTTATGTAAATGTGTTTGTTATGACGAATTCTCGTATCCCGTGTTTATTTACTTTGCCCGATTCCCGTTGTTGTGTTGACGCATCTGTAAGCACATATGAGTTAACTTTTACGCCATTATAAACCTTTTAGTCGTCTAATTGGATCAATTTGTAAATAACACGGAGACCCGCTGTGTATTGTCTTTGTATTCCGCCTTGGGTAGCCTTAATTATTAGCACATTCTTGTCATTATTTTCTGCTACATAAAATATTGAACTCCTCTTTCGCAGAGTTCATGAAATGCCCTGAAAATGACATTTTTCTTGAAAAATCAAATTCATTTTTTTTCTTTCTTTCAGAAAACTCCTTTTTCCCATCGAACATCTTTCCTTCCCTCCAGTAAAGTCCATTTATTTATCAAATAAAAAAGAGTGGTCATTAGCATCATTAATACATTAATTAACTCTCCTAGTTCGTGTAATACACAACCATTTATTTTAGATAAAGGTTACCGCAAATGTGCGATAAAATTATTAGAGTGAAGAGAAATATTATTTCTAAACATGTTAGACGATGTATTTTTTTTTTAAATCAGGTAAACGCATTTTATCCCACAACAAAATAAATAGCTTCGTTGGTTGATACAGTGCATGTAATTGAAGTGGTTTTGTCTGTTTTGCTTCATTGGTTTGCCGCCGTATTTTGGAATTTCTCATCTTTGCGCTTTTCAAAATTTGTATACATGATTCTTTATCTTTCCGAAATGTTTCAGTCCTACGGCAGATTTAATGTCAGTTACAAATTATATTAAATAATCGTTAATTTTTAGAACTATTTAAGTAGAAATATACGATAAAATTTTGATAAAAGCGTCACCATACCCGATACAAGGACTTTTTACAGCTGGTCAATGAGAAATCCCTAAAATTATTGTTATCGAGCAGCTGATAATAGCCGTATATTTCAGTGTTTTATCTGCATGTTGATGTTATCGGGGAACATTGATACAAGTCGACAACGAGAGTAGCTCGATCGAGTAAACAAAAAGGCGGGGTTATCACTCGTTCATTTATTCTCTCCCCGTTCATTGGTCGATATGGAATGAGGAGGCGGGGCCATCTCAGCTGGAAGCATCATTAAATTGTCTACTTAGTGGCAGCGGGGAGAACTATATCCAATTTATAAACAGTGTAATTTTGACAAATTATTATTTGAATGTAGCAGTAACAGCAGAGAGACGGTCATTTTGAAAACAGACGGAAATATTGTATCAATGAAGATGGTGCAGTTTGGAACTTCAGTTACTTTTGATCAACGACCGTCGTTTAGTATTAGCCGGGTGCTTGGTGAGGAACTGAATGACGAAAACCTAGATAATTCCACGACTGAGCACGATGATTCCTCGGAAAATTTGGACTTACCTGCAGAAGATTCCAGCAATGTGGACGTAGAATCGCTGGAATCCGAGCTAGAAAATTCAGACTACTATCAGAAAATGTTCCCTAAAACCTGTGATCTACCACCTACAAGTCCGAACTCTAAAGACAGTAACGCAGGGGACGTGGATCTGGACGAATCTGATCGTAACAATAACAGTAATTCGTCACAACAGACCAGCGACAGCAAGAAGTCAGAAAAGCCGCCCTTTAGTTATAACGCTCTCATTATGATGGCTATCAGAAGTAGCACAGAAAAAAGACTGACCTTAAATGGAATTTACGAATTCATCATGAAAAACTTTCCATACTATAAGGACAACAAACAAGGGTGGCAGAATTCCATACGTCACAATCTCAGTTTGAACAAGTGCTTCGTCAAAGTCCCCCGTCACTATGACGACCCGGGAAAGGGTAACTACTGGATGCTGGACCCGTCCTGTGATGACGTTTTTATCGGAGGGACCACAGGAAAACTCCGCCGGCGTTCTACAACAGCTTCTAGGAGCCGTCTAGCGGCCTTAAAAAGGGCAGGGTTTGCCGGGTACCAGTCCCCGGTCTATCCATACTTCGCACACGGAGGAAAACCCGGGTCTTACATTTGGCCTTTTCCATCTTTATTTCATCTCGGGTCTGCTAGTCCAATTTCTACATCCGGGTCGTTGAGATATTCCGGATTTCCTATGTATCCCTACAGAGGTTTGCTGTCTCCATCGTCATCGCTTCCGACCAATTCTTCTCCCAGAACGACAAATTTTTCAGTAGACAGACTGTTGGGGCTAGACATTGGATCGCAACAGACCGCTAACAAATCCAGCAGTTCTTATATCCAATGGCCGCCTCAAGCTGCCGTGTCCTTATCACAGATTGAACAAGGCTCTCCCAGTAGTAGGGGCCTTGATCTAAGTGTATTCAAGGGACTTCATGGACTTCCGGTTTCGCCTGTATCTGCGTTTACCTCCCCTGAAATGATGTCACAAAGTCCCTCATTAGCGGTTCGGGGGATTTTGCCAGCCCTTACTAGGAACAATTTAAGTGAAACAAGAACAAGTTGATCAAACCCTCACGTGACTGTAAATAGTGCTATAACAATGTGCAATAAGAGACCAGTCCCGAGCTGCTGTTTATATGTAAGCTGTAAGAATTTGTTTTTAAATGTTTATTCTTTAATTCTAATAGTACAAATATTAAAACCATCAAAAGCAAATAGTATGTTTGTATGCATTTTCATAGAATTTTACAACTTTGCAATATTTCAGACTCGGTTATACATCAGTA
This sequence comes from Ostrea lurida, assembly GCA_903981925.1. NCBI lineage: Eukaryota > Metazoa > Mollusca > Bivalvia > Ostreida > Ostreidae > Ostrea > Ostrea lurida. The sequence continues at coordinate 7,694 of CAJDSM010029099.1, forward strand.
GTTCTGATTCAAATCATTTATATTAAATTTTAGCTTACTAAAGTAAATAAGTAAAGCAAAATTATTATTTCATTCTCAAGTGATAGTATTTAAAGCTGTTGTAAGTTTACCACAAAAGTACCCGTCAAAGTACTTTTTTTTCTAATTAATATTCACAAGAGATAATTCTAATCAAGGATTACTTTGGTTTATTTTTATACGTACACAAATTTCCTGCATACTAGTATATATATTTTTAGAATAAATTTTCCTTGTGTTACTTATGCAGTAAATAAAGATATGATTTTGATTTGTCTTAAACATTGCAGAATAACTTACTAAATCAATGACTAAAATACTATGACTATAATTCATTTTTAAATAAAGCCAAATTGCTTTCACATGTATTTGTGAATGAACATAAAAAGGAATAATTTATAAACATTGTTCACTTTTTAATGTAGAAAATAAATGCATATCTCAAAGATGAATCAGTTAATTAAAGGGGGAAATGGACACAAAAGAATTTACACGATTCAAAATGAAAAAAAGATCTTTCGATTTACACCAGATTGTTTACGCCGACCTTGCAATAATCGTATGTGGTTAATATCATGTCCGAATCAAACACGCCTATTGCGACGAAGAAAAAGCCTCCCTTTGATCTTTCATTTTGTTGTATGGACATATTGAAACAGTAGCAAAGTTATTATACATCTCCTAATCCAATGTTTATTAAATTTTCCTTGAGACCGTAAATACAACATGTTGTTCTGTTGTACGTAACCCTTTTTCAATGGCCACCATCAAAGCTGATCGCAACTGTTGCATTGTCGTGAACGCGTTATGGCGCACGATAAAAGAATCAGATTAATAATCTATTATTCGACATTCTTGCCATGAAACTTGATTAAAAAGTAAATCATTGTGATCAACTCACGCAGAAAATATATTTCCGGATCGCTGTTTTCATTTGATCTCATATTGCGGGGATAAGAATTGTTGAATGTCTGCAGCTGACCCAAAACCATGCAGACCCACGTTATACTGTTCAGATCGTGTCCATACCTCACTCTATATTATTTCTTGCATAAAGATAAAATATTAATTGCATCCGAATAATAGGATAAAATGTACAACCATATATGTACAGAGTTAACAAAACTGGAGAAAATCCACAAAGATGTATACCGAATTAACGGTACATACCATATTTACTAAACTTACGGAGCAAGAGATATGCTCTAGACAAATACACGTCCCACTTATACAGTGGAACAGTAAATGTAGAAAAATATTCTGAATTGACGGAACAAAAGAATAAAAGGCCATATTCTGAATTGATATGGAAAATTGTTCTGAATTAATGGAACAAAAAATATGAAGTAATTATAAATTAACTTACCAATGATTGATTGATTATTTACTGTTTTACGTCCCACTCGAGAATATTTCACTCATATGGAGACGTCACCATTGCCGGTGAAGGGCTGCAAAATTTAGGCCTGTGCTCGGCACTCAGGGCCTTTGAGCAGGGAGGGATCTTTTTCGTGCCACACCTGCTGTGACACGGGACCTCGGTTTTTCCGGTCTCATCCGAATGAACGGCCCATTTAGTCGCCTCTTACGACACGCAAGGGGATGCCAGGGACCTATTCTAACCCGGATCCCCCACGGGTTCAATGAATAACAGGGGGAAAAGTTATTTTTTAGTTAACATGCATGGTCTGAATTAATCGAGCAAGAATGTAAAATATATTCTGGATCAATGCGCCAAGGGATATACATGTAGAAAGATATTCTCAGTTAACGGGATAATTATTGACATTTTCGTGGTCAGTACAATGCTTTAGCTACCTCAGAAAAGCCATATTTCACCGCATCAGGAGGTTGTGGCGAATATTGTTTGTCGAGAGGAGCTATGAAAGTATTGTATTAACCGAGAAAACTTTCAATAATTGTATTATCATATGACTGAACAAATTAAAGCACAGAAAGCGGCTACTAGAACGCACGGAACGATATCGGCCATCTATGTTTACAGCTTCGAGTGCAAGAATTAGCCGAAGGTGATTAGAAACGAGATTTTTCATTGGACGACCAACAAATCGCATATTTCGAATTCATTTTTGGTCCGATGTTGGAAAAATAAATTGTATATTCACTCGAAATCACGTGAGAGTGAATAAATTTATTTTTCCCAAGGATGTTGAATCTCAGCCAATCAGAATGCTCAGAAGTTTTGGGGGGTTTTTTTTGGGGGGGGGTAATAAAGAAGATATTCCAAATTAATGGAGCAAGAGATATAGAATTACAATCTGGATTGACAGGGCAAGGGATCAAGAGGTATGGGAACATATCTTTAATCATCAGATAGAGAGGGATGTGAGGAGTAAAAAGTAAAAGAGCACGACATACAAGATACTGGCCGGTGGACACAAGTTGTTTTGTTTGATATATGGATGTGGAAGATTATGGGTTGTGGAGCTCATATNATGGACACAAGTTGTTTTGTGTGGAAGATTATGGGTTGTGGAGCTCATATGTAATGTACGTTCTTCTATAGATTTTCTCTTCTATAAAGGAAACATTAGCTCGTCATATATTTTCTTTCAATACATCAAAAAATCCGAAGGTGAATATACAGAATGTTGTTTTCATATTATTTTGTCATCGTGACATTATCTTCGTGTACAGAACTCACAAAACGCTGGTATGGAGGGGCGATCTCTCGGACACTCTCCGTATCATTCCTTCTGCGGGGCTGCGACACCTTGCTGATTTACCAATGTGCAAAATTGATTGATATATCAAAAAGAAATGAACCATATGTTGTCCAACACTGTGATAAAAGTAATTCACCTGTCATCCAAATCACCGGCGACACTTTTTTCTACAAGATAACCTTTTCAACAGAATTTTAAGATAAATCATGAGTTTGACAAGTGTTGATACAAATACAAAATCGATACATGAACTTTATCAAATAAAAAACAAACTAGAGGGCAGTTTTCTTAATGTAGGCCTCTACCATTCACGCATCTGTAGGAACAGGTATCCCGGAATGCGGGACTGGGGCCCTTTTGAAGACGTTTTCCTGGGTTCAAGGGTCACTGTTGCACATGCATACCAAATAACGAGCCTAATCTGATTTAATCCAAACATTCGGTATAAGTCAGCAAAATATGTTTTTGACAACTTGATAAAAAATATCCAAAATAGCCCCATGCATGGAGACACCTCAATGTACCATGAGTAGGTACATGACTGCTTTTCTTCGTCTTGGCCAAATATTTTGGCAAACATTAGAGATCCCTGCCCATCAGTGATAAATGTTTATAAATATCGTTATCACTAAGTATCTTTGAATTGATTTCTGTTTATTTTCCATCTTAAGTTTGTTTATTTAATGCCTCGGGTCAAAATAATTTTCGCTGGTTTGAAGACCCGTAATCGGACACCGCGCCGTGATACTGATGGTGATGATGAGTAGGAATCGAGCGAGAGCTAATTTGTCAAAAGCATGGTAAAAATGCCTAGCGATCTTCACTTCATGTTTTTCTGTAACTTTGAACAAATGAATCGATAGGGGGTCTCTCTTTAGACATATCACAAGATTTCAAAAATATTATTCTTTCTTTTGAAGCAGAAAGTGAAATTTTGATTGGCATTTGCGTATTTTTATCTTCTACTCATGTGGGAGAGAGTAAACAAATACCGGTATTGTTCATTGAAAATCAAACAAGCTTAGAACCACTGCATCTATGGGTTACTAATGTAGAGTCCGACATCATACGCCTCCTGATGAAGTTTTGGATGTTAAAAACGTTTTGCCAATATGTCGAATACGTCACAGTATGATTAAATTGGCTAATAGAGCATAACACAAATACATATCGTATAGATATTGCCCAAAATTAACAAATTCGGCAGTGTATCGTTCTGTTTGTATGCATGTTGTTTTATCTATCAAAAATGTTTTGGAAGCTGCAAATTGATAGATACCTTGAGATTTCTCAGAGAGAGAGAGAGAGAGAGAGAGAGAGAGAGAGAGAGAGAGAGAGAGAGAGAGAGAGAGAGAGAGAGAGCACCAATTACACGTCTATTTTATGCATCTGTTATGTAATACTAAATTGCTCTTCTTTTGTTTAATCATTAGTCTACATAATCACAGTTAAGCATTATTTAGTGTAGGTCGGTAAATGAGTTTGTCGACTGATACTTTTCCTTTTACCGTGACTTGTGGACTTTTTGTGGAAGCCATGGTGACCAGGTTTTTCATGACGTTTATAAATGAGCAGCCATTCCCTTTTGTGCACGACGGAAGTATAGTAGTTGCAATGTTCAAAGCGCATGGTTTATATAAACAGTATACATGTAGTGTGTCAAATGTTGCAAGATTTGATCTTTCAACTTTTCCAGAAGTATTGTATTGTAATCTTCTTTCACAGGCACTTGACGTTTTAAATATTTGAAAAAAAAAATCTTCCCGATCCCGTAAACTAATAATATGTCATATTATTAGTTTACGGAAAGATTTTTTTTCCCAAATATATTTAAAACGTCAAGTGCCTGTGTCTTCTTTACATATATGTTATAGAATTTAGAGATGTACTGTAAAACATTAAACACTTATCTTTAATTGTATACATGTATTTGTATCACATATTTTTCATATGTATTGAATATTTGTATTTTTAGATAATAATTTGTCGTTGTGTTGTATGCTTTTTAATGACACTGATGGAATACAAAATATAAAGTATTTTGTAAAAATAAGAATAGAAATCATTCGATAATTTGAATAATTTATTATTAGATAGTTCTTTCAAACTTTTTGGACATCCTCTGTTTTAATCGAGACTTGTCACTACCAATTACAAAGTAAAGAAAAGGTTTACAATGCCTCAAAGTACTTAGCTATATATATAAAATGAGGAAAAGAAGTAACAGGTACAACTATATAGAAATTAAAAGATCTGCTCTTTAGCTATACAGTTCATAGACATTGTATTCATCAACTTGCTATAACGATTACTAGAGACCAAAGGTTCAAGGACTTCACACATCCAAAAATCGGCTCTTGAAGCCGATTCAAAAAAAGTGGATGGGAATTCTTTACAAGTTTTAAAACAAATATACATCTCAAATACTAATGGGGGCATTCGGAGGAGAGGCGATATTCCTAACAGAGAACGTCTTGAATTATATTTTTCGTCAAAACGTTTGGTATACGATACAATATGACACTGACTCCCGGGCCATGGTTTGGGGTGAATAGCCAACTCATGGTGTCTGGTTCACGGAGAGGGCAGACTATTTACACCCCGGCGTAATGATTTGTCAATATTTGGGATTGTTTTGTTTGTATTTTGGTATTCTAACACTTACTGTATTCAATATTTTTCATCGCCAGCTACCGCAGTTGTTTTATTTACGTTAGACTTCTACCGGGTGTCTATTACAACGCTATGGGCGTGTATTTTTTCAAACAACAACTTTAAGCTGTTAGCGGAAACATTATATTCCGTTTTGATGTTCTGAATTAAGTCGCAACTTTTCTCCATGAATAGATTGAATGTATGTGTTTATCGGAGCCCATCCTTTACACCAAGTCACTAGTTTACTAATAAACTCAAACTCGCAGACTAAATTACTTTATACAATACTAGTAGTTTATTAAGTCTAACACTGAAGAAGCTAAGGCAACATACGCTATACAAACACTGTTACATTTTCCATACATACAAAGATTGAAATATTCAAGAATACACGAATTGTTCTGTGACTTCACCTTCAACACTTGTGTGTGAGCAATGCAATCTAAGGACATTTGTTTTCCTCGATTCGAACTAAAAATTTGTGGAAACGCGTTACGTGATTGCCATCTAAATTTCTTTGTTTTGCCTCGGACTAGAATGTCGCTCTGTCATTGGTGGAAACGCGTCACGTGACTGCCGTCTAAATTTCTTTAGACGGCGAGTAGCAAAATATAGACGGCAACATGGCGGACGTTACGTCTTTTTTAGTATTGAAACTAACCTTTTGTCATACTGTGCTGTCTATATTTGGTCATTGACTAAATAAAACACTTATTAGGTTTGTTACTGATAGTCTACAGAAATCTGTTTTGCCTTGGACAAAAAATGTCGCTCTGTAATTGGTTGAAACGCGTCACGTGACTGTCATCTAAACTTCTTTAGACGGCGAGTAGTAAAATATAGACGGCAACATGGCGGCCGTTACGTCTTGTTCAATATTGAAACTAACTTTTCGCCATATTATGCCATCTATATTTGGTCCTCGACAAAACAATTAAAACACTTATTAGGTTTGTTACTGACTGTCTACGGAAATATGTCGGGTTGTTCAATTTCGAAGGTTTGGCCTTCTATGGAATTGAACAACCCGACATATTTCCGTAGACAGACAGTCAGTAACAAACCAAATAAGTAATAATAATGCAACACTGTTTTGCAATATACACCACGTGCTGTTAAAATGCAAAAGTTCATAAAACGGTTGTTCCAGTCTCGCTATATGGTTGTGAAATATGGATTTGGAAAAACTTGATGTTATCGAAGATGTTCAAATATACACGAACATGTATATATTCTTTACCTGAAATGTAGTACTCCAAATATGGTATATTTGTCGATGTTTACAAGATTGATATCTTATTGGTGTAAATTACTATTAGACCAGAAATTAAATTAACGGTTATTTCATTACATGGATGTAAATCATGCTTAGTCATAAACTTATTCTGAAGGAGGAAATGGCATGAACTTATGGATCGGCCGAATCCAAAGAAACATAGACTTTGTGGAATGTTTATGATATTTTAAATGATCAGTTTTTAAAAATGTTTTGATATAATCACAATAAAATTGGATCACCGTTGCTGTTAAACAACTGACATGCTGAAATAAATACTTCGTCTAAATACATTATGTATTGTATAGGCACTGGTTCAATAGTTATTTCATAGGTTCAAACAATTGTATTTATTTCTTACACCTACCCTGTTCCAAAGTTTTATGTCGATTCAATTTTTGAAAAGGATTATATATTGTGGTGGAAGGATTGTTTAATAAAAATATTCTAAATCTGCACAATTTTACAGTTTCTGTATTATCTAAATACATTGTCAATAGCAACATCCCTATAGGCGTGTATTAATGATACAAGTATAACGAAAACTTAAAAGTTAATTTAAGGTAGCCCACTACACTAGTGACTAGAGCTTGTACTCTTATACACAACGTCAGCAGATGGCGACGTGTTAAATAGTTTGTGAACATAAGCTCTGTTTCGATCAAATTCAATTGATAACTCATAGATCCGTAGGTAAGTTATTTTCGATTGGTAGATCCGCAGGTCCCGGAGTCAATCGAATACCGCGGCGACATTTTGTTCAGATTGTACTTGCGGAGGAAATTTTGGAAAAATCATGTTTTGTTGGTATTTTCAAATTTATATTTCCCCACCATTTTCACGATGTATTAAATATATTATTCATCATAACCTTTTCATAATTAAATCATATCGTGCTGTTCTCGAGAACTTTATCAGATTTTGTAGTGGGCCACCTCCAAGGGCCCTCTCTACCTGCACACAAAAGACTATGCTAATTTTAAGCAATTAGGGTTGAATCTGCCTTAGATCTAATTGAAATATACAGACAATTTGTGAATATCTACAAATTCGTAATCAATTCAAGTATTGTAACAAGTCAGTAGGTAAAGATAAGTTAACTGAACTCTTTATTTGCATGTTGATTGTTTTCATTTCAAGTGAGCAATGTGATTTCTTTTCATCATATACATCATGTATCTTTTAAAACATTTCTCCTGGGGGTAATATGGCCGTACCATATAATTAAACTGCTCTAGACTACACTAATATAACACCTTAATGTGATTTATTTTCTCAGTCTCTAAAAAAAAATTCTACGTTAGTGTATAGAGGGTCCTTTTAATAAATTAATTATCCAACTTTTGCATGAAAATTTAGTATTTTGGCCAATAATTTATTTTTTAGTCTATAACCCACACTTATCTTCGGTCTATTTTAAATATTAATTGAAATACTTTGTAACATATATGTGTAATTTTAAAAAAAATACATTTGACTGATTTTTTCTGTATATAAAGTGCAAAAAAAAAAATCATTATTTGCAATCTACTAGCCTTGTTTTTTTGTTTTTTTTAATATCTATATTATTAGAAGACTTACGTATGTATTAATCCTGTATTTATTTGAAGCAGTGATTGATTCGTGTTATGTTGACAGTTGACACCTAAAACCAATCGAGTTTATGCGAATAGTTCAGTGCAAAAATGTCAAGTTTAAAGCACTGTAGCTCAAAAACAAGATAATTCGCCTCCATTTTTATTTCATACTATTCTAGACTTTCAATTAAAAAAAAGACAATCCTACAACACCCAGGTGAACTCGGGAGCATACTTGCAAAAATGCGTACTTTGAATCACCGTCTACCAGTCAAACTGGGAAGATGGGCTGGTATACCACTCAATGAAAGATTATGTACACATTGTAACACGTGGAATACATGGTAGATGAATGTCTTTGTGTATAAACTTTCTCACATAAGAAAAACTATGTTAATTTACTGTATTGTACTTAAATTTTCCGAGTCTCTTTGAAAATGAAATCGTTAGTCAATGAAAAAGTGTGCATGCTTAGTACAAAGAAATACAAATAATAATCTGTCCCCCATGATTTTTTTTTAAAATGCTTACGTCTTTATTCTTTTTACTTTCAATTGTATACTTTATGTTTCTACCAGAAATGCATGTTTTTCTGTTACTTAGTCTTCGTGTATTATATGGTATAATTGATCGCAAAAGGATAATAAATGTGAAATTCAATAACTGCGTTTTCTGTTTACTTATATGTAACAACATCATCTGAGGACAAGATTTCTCTATATTGGTCAGGGCACTAAATGTCCCTAGAAATTCGTTGATGCACTCAGAATATTGTGATTAAACACAGTTACATATAGAATACACAATGCATTATTTCAATCACCTTTTCCGAATAGGAAATTTTGAAAATTATAAACGTTTGCAATTTTAGGCGTGTTTTCATGTAGAATTTTACAAATCATATTAGTTTTTCAACTTTAGGATTTAGTGTGATTATTTATATATTTCGTCAAGGGCCAGTGTTTTTACTTTGACCAGCTACCTATCTATTTTACTAAAAAGCTATACTTTGACTTTTTAACTTACTTTTTCGATGATGAACCTGGAGTCGTTTCATGAGGCTTCATTAACTCTTCAGAATCGCCACTCTAATAAACTGTCAATATTTTGTGAGTATATTTATACCATTTGTATTTTTGGAAACCCCAGACTTATACAGTAAACCAAAATGTGTGTCTCTCTCTTAAACAAAATGCTTTTGATGGTACAAAAACGGACAATTTCCTCGTCCAAATCTGCTGCATAATCGGACCAATTATATAAGGTTTCCATTTTTGCCGCGGCTCCTGAAATGTCATACTGCAAAGTTTTAGTTATAATAGTATGCCAAAAACAAAAGTCTAGACAAAAATAAAACAGCCAACAGTTGGTAAGTATGACAATTGTATATTCTATATTGGATTTGCAGCTGTTACTCAACAAGAACGCAATTATTAGATAGACCGTTGAATAGTATAACATGCATATTCATTCATCAAATTGCTAAATGTATATATGATTTTAGAAGTAGTACATGTACTATGCAGTGTAAACGCTATTTTAAGATTTAGAGATTTCTTTCAAAATAACCACGTATTTCGTATTTGAGTGCGATGTATTATCACTGATATCGATCATTGTACAGAATCTGTAATCTTTAAAAACACAGGGAAGACATAAAAATTGGATACCAGTGTTATAAACATGAAAAGATCTTTCTCATACATCAGATAATATTTCAATCTATCATTTGATACCAAATAGTATTATATTCACAAATCAATACGATTCGAAATAAATGTTGTCTTTCTTTAGAAACAAATGTCAGATTTGTGAGGACACTTTTCCAAGAAATACGTTTTCTTTTTATTTTCAATTCAATTTCTCTATTCAAATGTATCCACAAATATAAAAACAAGGCAAATATCAAGGAATATCATAATAGGTTTAGTATTAAAATTTCCCCCAACACATTTTGAATTAGGCCTATGCCTAATATTGCTTGAAATATTTGTGTCGGTGAAGATTCATTTAAAATTCACCCAAACCCTGCGCAGTATTTTGGAACATGGTAAAAGTTCTGTGTATTTTGGACAATTATTTCTTGTTTACTCCCGTCAAATCTTAACGAAAGTTGACATATTTACGACACTTCCATATAACCGATTCCCAGTTTTGTATATCCATTTTATTTCATGAATGTAAATATTTTACCAATTGCCATTGCTTCTCTGAAACCATATGTGCCTTCATTGCCAAATACAAGCCGTGTTAGCGGCCCTCTTTACTGGAAATTTAACAAAGTTTACGTCAAAGTAGCGATTTCCTTTCACTATGTAAACTATGTTGGTTTCAGGGAGTATTTTAAAGCGAAGAAAAGAACAATAAAAGAACAGCAAGCCACGTGTTTGTAAACAAACAAGATAATTTACGGTCCCGATGTAATCAATCAAGTGGTGGAAATTCCTTCTGCACCTCTCTGACCCATAGTGGCAGCTTTCTGTATCAGCCTTTGTAATAAGTGCAAGGGCCTTCTGACGCCTTACTGAATTCACAAGTGTAGGTCGGTATGATTTTGACGCTTTGTGATTTCATAAGTGTAGGTCGATATGATTATATGTTGAACCGTTTGTCGCCTTACTGAATTCATAAGTGTAAGTCGATATGATTATATATTGAACCGTTTGACGCCTTAGTATAGGTCGATATGATTATATGTTGAACCGTTTGACGCCTTACTGAATTTACTGTAGGGCGATATGATTGTATATTGGACTGTTTGACACACTTCCATTCAGTTTTAACCATTACCAAGCCAGCAAATACGTTGTGTAAAACCAAAGGATGATTCAAACTAAATATCGTAAATCACTACAAATCGAGTTAGCCGACTTGGATGAATGAATTATGGTGTAAACATTGAAAAGAGAATTATAAATCTTTAAATTTATGAAATTGATATGCTTCTGAAGAAGTAAAAATAGCAAACAGTGACCTTATATATATCCTACAAAGAATACCAAATTGAGATCGAGGCAAAATGGCCCCCTGGAAATCTAGAGTAAACATCGCAGTCAATCTATCACACCCATCATGAGCCCTATAAATACAATAAACCTTTTTCAAAATCAGTATGCAAAGATCAACCTAATATCATTAGACATTCGAACTAATGACAGGTAGCATTGGCAAATTAGATCATTACTACGACCATAAAATTGGCTATTTACGGATCTTAACGAGATAGTTGCAACTCCTGGAATATCAACTTATTTACCAGTGACCTGGTTCGGTTTTAAAATTGATCATACGCAGAACATGCTCTTACGTATCGAATTCACTGAGTTGTATATAAATACCGTTTGCAGGTGATTGTGGAATATGGTTAGAAAGACACGGGAAGTAGTCGATATCAGGTGAAATCACCCCGTTTACTATAAGTATGCGGTTGACGCACATGTTCAATAAAAATGTCCTAGAAAACTCTGTTGTGCCTTATTTCAACAGGATAAATATATTGAATCTGCCTATAATATAAAAAAAAAATTATTTTCATATTTATATTCTGTTTTCATATCTGTCGTAGAAATCTCAGCCGATAAAATCGTCGTACTATTTTTTTCAAGATTCATACGCATATCATTTTCATTCAGAAGGAAATGGTTATCATTTCAATTGGTAAAGATATCAAAGGCAAAAACATCAGAAATGACAGTAAATAAAAGTGGATATTGTTGATAGATAAAACGTCATGACCAGAGCAAGATATATTTCTTTTTCTGTAGAAACTTTTGAATAAATTCTGCCCAAGATCATACAAATCCAAATCAGCTTATATAAGAGCATGGTTTGTGCCCGTGTGAATCTCAACCAACTGTTGAAAGACCTGATCAATAAAATTATATATTGTCAATGAGGAACTTTACCATCTTTTTGATAATATCAAATTCAGATCAAGAGTAGAGCCAGAGTGGTGTTTCATAAAATAATATTTGGATAACTGATCACCAATATGAATATTTATTGAAGAAGCAGCCGTCACTGATGTTTGCTTGGTTTACGTCCCGTTGGGAATTGTTCACTCGATTTGGGACGCCATCAGCTGGAAGGTGGACTCCCACATATGTACCAATGATTTGCGCCCAGGGACGTAACAGTAAAAGTTCTAGCACGCAAACGCCTGTCGAATAGCGAGACCTACGTTCGGAAAAGCCAAATGATAGCGCTTGGCGAAGGAGCAATCAAATAACTTACTTGTTACTTTTGGCTTATAACTATCTTTAAACATTTAAACGCAAAATAGTTCTCTAACAAACGTTTAAAAATTAAAACTTTTAAGACCAAAAATAACAAATAAGGCATAGTTTATTGTCTTATTTATAAACATAATCTAACACAGAAAAAAAAATAGAAATGATTTATCACCCTTTGTCAATGCAAGTTTAAAGTTATATACTGTATACAGAAGGCATCTATAAATACTCTACCTTGATTTTTTCATTTCTTGTTTCATTTTTAAAAGATATGTTCTTCATATTGCTCAATGAATTCAAATTGACAAAGGACAAAAATATGATACATAATATATCAATGTACCATGTCAAAATGAAATAGTAGTGTTGATTAATTGTATTTAAGAATGAATTCCTTGTCCTATTGTAAAACTATGTTAATTCTGCTTCTGCATCTACCATGTTTTACAGTGAATTCATTAAATTTTCTGGTAAGAAGATGTCTAAGGCGTATAATTCCCAGCCGTAGTACAGTGTATGGAAGCTAAGTTTTAACGTATACCACTGGAAGAGCCTAATTTGCTACAGTGATTGCACTCTTTAAACATTTATAGTTCAAAACTTAAGAATTGTTGAAGTATTTTGAAACGTGGATCAACTGTCAAGATCACAGGATTATCAAACAAGTCGACAATCACTATAGAAATCAACAATTAGAGGGTTATTAACTAAGTATAGGGTGGTATGAATTTAAGCGACACTTCTGAAACCGTCATACTTTATGGAGCACAATTCGCGCATCATGATAAATCGTGAAAGTCTCAAAATTATATTTACATTCTACTTTCATCTCTGCCGGATAAATGCCAGTCATTGCAATTTGTAAGACATAAAAGGCAAAACATTGGGACTGTGTAGAGTTAAACCAAAGCCAAAGTCGTAGTGGCTCCGTTGAAACGATTTTATCAGGTAGAATTCACTAAATATCAAAGTCTTGTCATTGCAACAGTTTTAGGCTCTGTCTGTAGAAGTGTTTGCCCTAACCAGACAAGCGGACATGCACATGTTTATGCTCCGAATCTTTCAGGAGGATACATTTTCATAACTTACCTATCTTCATTAAATTCCTTTTTGGCACTGCTTTTAATTTACTTAAGAAAAAGTAGTCATTTTTCAAATTTTCATATCTGATATTGAAGTATGGAAAAATGCAGTCTGATTAAAATCAAACCTCTCACTTCGCTCATTATACGGATAGTCGCTCCCACAAGCGACTATAGCTCTGTATAATTATAATGAGCGAAGTGAGAGGCTTGATTTTAATCAGACTGGGAAAAATGCAACATCAAGTCCGATATAAGATTTGATTGTTTAAACTTTTTAAATCAGGATTCTAGCATATTTTAAGTGTTGAAATATTTTGCAATGATTATATTCAAAGACCTTTTTCTTTCAATATTCTGTTTTATCTCTGTTGTTGTAATGATCATTACTTGTCGTATAGTTATAATATGCTTACAACTTTAAGAGCATCACGTAAGCTTTTAAAAAAGAAACACTTATATATATTTTTTATTTGATATAGGTTATACCAGAATATCTTCAAATGACAAGAGTGAGGACGGGGGCTACTATAAACATTGCAGCTAGGATGAATTTTTTGAGATTAAAACAGTAACGGGTATTAAATCAATTTCTATTATTACGATTCCAAAAACTGATAAATCACAAGGGAAAACATTAAAAGAAAAAAATCTGCCTTGGATCGCGCTCCATTCAAGAACGAATGCATAACCAACTCTTTGTCTATGCGATGAGTTGGCAAATTATAGGTTTTCATGAAATTACATGTATTTTCAATTACATTAAGACGATGGTTTGCAACCTTAACGTATTCCCGTATTTTCAATCAAAACCACGAAAAATATATAGCAATACATTCCCTTACAATTTGTAGTTTCTCGACAAAGATACATTGAAACTGTCATAATATGGGAGCATGTAGCCAATCAATTGATCCGCAATTAGGGGTCGATAATGTACTTAGACACCTTATAAAATGCTAGTATATTGATCGAATATCGTGAATTTTTTTTCTTCTATTTTTTAAATAAAAAATGATAATGATAAAAATTATTTACTTAGATAAATTAAACTTCTGTACTAATGATGATACTTTCTAATTGACCATCCGTGCTCCAAAGTGAAATTATACGGCCTTTAGTTGAAGTCTGTCTAATTCCAACAGTAAATTTCTTAACCCTGAACTAACTGTTGGTCAACTTTATCATGAATAAAGAAAGATCTTAAAGTTGTTTTTCGGTGATTTATATGAGATTCTCTCTGATTGAATAAATAAAAGCACATATTTTATTTGTTTATTTTAATGCCCTGGAGAGAGAGAGAGAGAGAGAGAGAAGAAGAGAGCGAGAAGCAGAGGAGAGAGAGAGGAGAGAGAGTAAATCGATTTCCCGAAGATGGATTAAGAAGGATAAACAATGGGTTGATTTCAATGCGTTGTTTGGTTTTATTGAATCCCCTATGTTGTAACGACCATCACACGTGGTGTATGTTTTAACGAAACGGAGATTCCCCACTTGGGAAAGTAATCAAATCAAAAAATATATATAAACAATCGCCAGGGCATACACATGCCATTTTAACAAACGAGGGTAAATTTCTTAAATGAAAGCTATTTCGTTCAGGAAATTATAAAAAAAAAAAAAATATTTCAAACCATGTGGTCCCAAATGGCTTTGTAGATATAGAGAAAGTGAATTTCCTTCCAAACAAGACTTGATGATTTTACAGAAAGAACAAACATCCTCTTTCTAATTCCAGTCACTAATCATTAGAAATAGTAATAAAGATTTTTTTTTAATCAACGAAATCAGTTGATAAGCCGCATGCAGACATTTCGGAATATCTCGTGCCTATAGATAATTACAAGAATTTTTTTTTTCAAAACCAGTAATTATGTTTCAAAAGGTGAATTTCAAACACAAGTGAGTCCGAACGTCATAATTTCTTCCTTGAATTTTTCAAATTTCGGATTATTTTCCATTATAATAAGACAGAAAACAATATTATAATAATGATAATCAGAAAATAAATGAACAATGCTTAAAAGATTGCCCTTAAAAAGATTTTATGAATTAAAATATTGATAATTCTTGTTAATTAAGATAGGATTTTGTCATAAACTGAAAATGGATTGACTAGACTATACTGGCTTGTATACATTTATATAGATCCATCGTATGAGAGTTTGCCTGTAGAGTGTTTTTATGTTTTCTTTTATCATNGTATGTCATAAACTGAAAAAGGATTGACTAGACTATACTGGCATATATATATTTATATAGATCCATCGTATGAGAGTTTCCTTGTAGAGTGTTTTTATGTTTTCTTTTATCAT